>JAOQML010000008.1:37617173-37629019 GCA_027568935.1 Erythroxylum urbanii | reverse complement strand
CGTGCAAAAACGTGATTCTACAGTAAAAGGGTGGTAGTTGCTTGTATAAGTTTATGAACAGAGTATTTCATTGAACAGCCTTGAGTCTTTTGTAAATATTTCTTCTGTTTTATCATAAGACGAATTAGGATCTTAAACTTATAGAATTCTCACATAATCATATTATCGTACCTTGATCCATGACGTTTATATGTTAAACAAAAAGAAATGAAATTTTTAGCAATGCGGAAACACAATGGAAATCAATCAAGAGAAATTAACCAAGTTATGAGAAAGGGGAGTTTACCTATCATTAATGCTACCCTAGTCGATTATATGTTAATCGAGCGTCTGTTCTAGACGATCCTAAGGCTGATTATTCTCTCTCGAGTTATACCATTATACCCTAATTTATAAACCCTAATTAGATTATGAAATTTGTAATCTCTCAATTAACAAAAGACTCACAATCCTAATTAGATCTAAAGCACTCTAATAAACTATCGGTCTTACACGAGATCTCTCTCCGCACAATTACTGATCTGATTAGTTACGGGTTTTATTGAATTGCCTAACTCTCATTAATCCCATCCAACCTTTTTTTATTCGATTCACCCTCTTAGTTTATTATTGAATTATGCAAGAAAAGTAACAAATCACAATACCCAATTCAAATAACACAAAATTAACTCGGATAACATTAAATCAAAATAAAATCCCGAAGGAGAGTTTAGAAGAACATCAATATTCCAAATCCTATCATCATACTATCCATCTCAATTCTATACATAAATAAAATCGAAACGAAAAGGAAATAACAACTTGGAATAGACGATGGAAGGTAGTGACGTTGAAAAACCTCTTGGTCCGTAAATCACTTCGAGTCAGCTTCTTCTTCCTCTTCCTTCTTCTTCTTTCTCTCTCTCGGTATTCTCTCTTTAGGGTTTTGAGTGTGGCTGCACGAAAAAGCTCTCTTTGTCTTCATTTGTTGTTCTTTAAATAGTCTTTTATGTTTTGGGTAGCCCTAAGGTTTTTTTGGGGTTCGAAAGGTTCAAAAAGTTCGTCGAAAAGTGAAGTTCGTAAGCATCTATGCATCTACTCGATGCAGGCCACGATTGTAGCTCACATCTGAGCCTTCTGTCATGATCATGGCATGAGGGCCAAACCTGGAGCTTCTGTCATGATCATAGCCCTATGTTATAGCCCGGGTTCCCTCATAAACTCCTCTGTTCTTCGATATTAACCCTGAAACACTAGCAAACACATTAAGCTACCTCAAAAATATAATATTTAAGCTCAAAAATTTGTACTAACCTAAACACTTAAAACACAAATAATTAACAAACTAACACAATTCTAACCTAAATACATACTAAATGATCAACTTAACGTCTAAACACATATCAAACTATGCTCTAAAATACTATGCAATTTACACTTATCAAGGACTCAATCTCAAATCATAATGAATGCTTAAGTACTTTGAATGCTTGAAGCTCTCTAAAATATGTTATTATATCAATATAGATCTAGAAAATATTCAACAACTAAAAGACAGATTTTATAGCCAACAAACTCTTAAATATTCATTCAACAACTATTTCTATACACAATATGCTAGTTGCTATCTATTTAGCATTGGCATCAGTTAGTTGAATCCTTAGTTAAAAACCTAACTTTAAAACTCACCCATTATATCCAAATTTCCTAACTTTTGAAACTAGGCTCAATTAGCCGTTGAAAACCCTTCAACTAATCGATGTTACATTCATTTATATTGAAAATGATATGTTTATGCATATGAGTTCCTAAAACGTAAAATGAACAAGTGTTACAATTATATTAATTTTTATATATTGAAAAGTCTTGAATCTCTCTTGATCTTAGTCCATATAGCTTGTTTCTTGTTGAAAAGTCTCGAAACTTATTAATTGATTTAATTTCTTTCTTTTAGTTTCAAACATCATTTAATGCTCACTTTACTCCATAATATATCTCTTGACCCAATTGATTCGTTTGTCTAAATAATTTCATTTTACTTTCTTTTAGTTGCCAGAAATAAAAAGTTGGATAATATTTATGTTTTGGTATCATTAAAATATATATTAGAAGTTCAATTGATTGAACAATAATCAACTATATAACTAACTCATTTTAGAGTTTGAATGATCAATACTCACAGAGCTAGTCTTGAAACAATAGAATCAAAGGTATTTTGAGATAAGAATTTAAATAAGAGTTTAGCCCCCGAATGAAACATAGTATTCCGCAATTTCAAAACAATATTTTCAATTTCAATATGATAATATGTTAAAGTTTAGCTCTTTATGGCCTTTTTTGCTCTACCGAGAAACTAAGTCCTGGATCTACAATTTACCCTTTACTTTTCCCATTTGAACAAGATTCGGGTAGATCACAGAGTCACAATGACAAATCCTGAATCATGATCTCTTACTTTGGTCTTTTTAGAAGAACAGAAAAGCTGTTACCGGTCTGATGGGAACTCACCTGGGGATTGCAAATTACGAGTACATTGTGAGCCCCATTCCATACAAACCTCTTTCTATGATTAGCAAAATTTGAAAAGGTCCAGAAATGGTAGGCTGTTATCGTGGCGGAGAACGGTCCAGTCTTTTCAAAAGCAGAGACAAGACTTAACTAGGAATTATTCCTAGACGTTGAACTAGGAGATAACAAACTATAATAGGAGTCTTTTTTTCTCCCGTGAAATTAATGTCGGGCTGTAAATGAGTCACTATGATATGGGAATTGATAAAAGTTTCTGTTCGCTACTTCTCCAGAAAGTGGTCCACTCCACTGGACAGGAATGCTTTTGAATCTGTTGGTTGATCCAACCAACGAGGAATTGTACTCCTTTTTTTCCTGGCAACATATACATATTGTGCGCCAAGAAAGTATAGAAAACAAATATGTCATCGTCATAGTTATCCTCGTCAAAAAACTTGAACAAAAACTATATATAACAACATAAAAATAAAGTTTATTCAAAGAATTCAGACAACCACCAATCGTATAAGAAAATAAAGTTACAAATTCACTACAAATGTCATACGACAGTTGATCCCATTAAAGAACACGCAGACGATACATGTATGAAGCAATCCCCCATTTTGGTAACAATCTAGGGTGACGTGCCATAAGCATGGACGCGGTTGGGGAAGATGCTATTCTCTTCATAATTGATACCAACTTCTCCACCCCACCCATTATGCGGAAGATTAGAGGAATGGCATGCATTATATTATAATAACCAATGTAACAGGAACCTCCGTGTTTAACATTAAAAAAATGTATTTCTTTGAATAAGTTACGATTCCACCACCGCCTTAAACTACTATAAATTGGTACTTTTAGTGAATGTGATTCTAATCATGTGGTGCTAAAATTTTGACCATTTCACATTACAACATCTGCATGCTCGTCACGTACTAATGATACGTTTTATTTTTGTAGGTCATTATTAGCCCTATTGATTAACAATGTACTCCCTTAATTAATTAGTCGGTGCTCGCTTGAGTTTTAACTTAATTAAGTCCAGTTCTAGCGAGTAACATAACAATCATTGCTTTTTATTATTATTATTATTTCAGTTCGGCATATTGTTTTTGGGCTCATTTCTTCACGTTCCTGCTAATTGGTGCTTTTAAGTTTATAGTGCGTGTATATGGGACCGTCGTACTAGTGTATGCCAAGTGAATATAATATTGTCTCCTCCATATCGTGCCAAATCAACTTTATATTGTATATGAGCTCTTAGCTCTTGGGTGGTTCACGACCAAAGAAACCACCCTAGCTAGTACTTTTTCTGACCAACAGCTTTATAACACCCTCCCTGCTCATTACCTGATAGGATTTACCTGAAACAAAGTTAAAACTAGTAAGGTTCCATTTCAGGTGGTGTCTGTCTAAAGAGAATTACATTCACTATCTCCTTTTTGTTTAAATAAAATTCATCCAAGTATTGGTATTATTAGAATCTGCTCAATTACTTCCTCTGTTGTAATTTGTTATTAATTAGATCAACGAAACTTCAATGGATTCCTTGGCTGCGGGGCTGGAATGGAATAAGTGATATATGATGTTAAAACCAAGGTTGGGCGAATTCATGAAAGCAAAAGCTTGCACTTTCTCTATTCCCATGGGCGAAGAGAAGATCTGCCTTTTCCTTTACCATCACGCACAGTTCATTTTGCTTGCGATGACGATCTAGAATCTTTCGTTTTCTTTGTTTTCCTACCCTTCCCTGCTCTTTCTCTTTTTCCAATATCGAAACGGCACCTGTCAGTATCCGCATCTCATCTCATCCCCACTTGCTTCTTTTTAGCTACCCTTTCTTCACTCTATTTTGTTGTTTCATTTCTCCGCATTCACATTACACAATGAATCAGTGCTGGTATTAAATACTTCCAGTACCTATTGAAGAGAAGAAGGAAAAAAAAAAAGAAAGAAACACAACCTATGTATATACTATCAAAATCCTCCAAGCCAATTGTATTAAAACTCTGCTCTTTTTATGTTACATGGTAGAATCATTAATGTCTTAAATCAAGAGGAAGCATTAAGAGTCACAAAAATAAATTTTTATACCATGCAGAAAAGAAAATTTGTTACATTATCAAGCCATTAGCAATGGCGCGATTTTTATCAACATGGGTAGTTTCATACACAGGAAGCTCTTCATTATATCTGTCTTTTCCAATTACTGAAAGATGATCAAGCTCGAACAAGTCCGAACTCGAATAGCTTGCAGCGTCGTCGTCGTCATCATATTCGTCGTACTCATCTTCGTAGTTACCATTATAATTGCAACGAACATCTCTCATGATTAACTCATTCTTCTTCTGATGGTGGTGATAATCTTTCAACAACTCCCTTGCCACATCTTCAACTCTTATACTCTTCTCCATGATCTCATGATCCACTTTTCTGGATGATGATTTCCCAATTTTCCATGCAGTCGGCAGTGTAACAGGCATCAATTTTGGCTCTGCGTCATATCCTTGTTCATTTAAACTTTTATGTCCACAAGGTTTGCAATCTTCGTCCACTATCACGCTAACCGGGTAGAATCGAACCGTCCTTTTAACACCATTGCGCAATCTTTCCCTTGTGGATGGAGAGCTCTTGCTCAAACACGATCTCGTAAAAGATGAAGTAGACGAGCAGGTGGATTCCTGCCCTGTTTTATATTTCCTCTGTTCATGGCTATTTCCAACTGAAGAAACAGAAGATGAAGATTTTTTTGATTTTTTTATGTTCGTCGCGGTGAAGAGAGAATTGATGAAGCCAGCGAATTTAGCACCTGGAGAAATTGGTTGTTTCATCTTCTTTAAATTTCTGTAAATCTCCAATGCCCTTGATTTGGAGCTGACCGAGCTCTTTTCAAGTCTAGGAGTGTCCTCTGCAGATGTGTAGTGGCAATCATCGATCATACGGAACTCGCTCTGTTCATATAACACAGTCCTCCTTGTTCTCTCTGTTTTCTCCGCTTTTAATGGTGGCGCCGACAGGCTTGTCCTAACAGGCTTGGGCCTCGATAGAGCGATTGATCTTGCACCGTACAAGGAATCCGAGTCAGAGGACGATAATCCACCAGAGCTAGAATCTGAGGAGCTAGAGGTTGTGCTGAAAAACAGAACATCTTGGTCAAGTTCGTGATCGTGATGATGCGATCTTCTTTGAAATTCACCAAAGTTAGGCCTCGTTCGCTGCGTGCTCACCTTTTGATCCATCCACTTCTCGATTAGACAAGCTCGGCGAAGCGCAGACACCTCTTCTTCTTGGGCAATGGCTCTGTTGTTTCTTACACTGGTATGGGTAGCCTCGGTCTGTTTCATTTCCAGTGTTTCTCTGTAAAATCTCAAATCTTTTCTTTTCTCGTTACCTTCGTCGATGGAACGGTAGATTTCATCGAGAAGAGAGGAAGAGAAAGATGGGTTTTTGCATTGGAGTTTGTACCTCTCAGTTTTCGCTGCTTTCTCCGATCTATACATGTTTTGTGCGGGAAGCAAAGATGAAAATAATGAGGTGAGAAAGAAACAAACAGGGAAAAAAAGAAGCAATTGTGTTGGTGTCTCTTCTTAGGACTTAGGAGGAGAGGTTCAAAAGCAGCATTTAGGTATAAAAAAATGGCAACTCGATTCGCTTCTAGAATGAGTGGGAGAGAGGTAATGAGAACAGACTCCGCACGCCTCGCAAGTTTGAAGAAGACCCGAATGGTGAGGCCTAAATAAAGGACCGTCGTGCGCGTGCATGTCTATGCTCCAATCACAGTATGTAATTTAGCTGACGTGGCGAGTAATTCAACCCGTCACTAAATGTCGAAGGATGTTTGTATTCCGTTACAAGAAAAGAGCGACTATATAATATAATTATGGTTAATATTCTTATAAAAAATAATTAGATAATTTTAATGTTAATAATTATGACAGTTATTATAATAATGGTTCTCTATTTTTTTCTCCACAAAAGAATATACACGAAAAAAGAAAAAAAAAAGGAAAGGAAAGGTTTTGCCACCGCAGTGGACCTAAATGTTGGTGTGACATCTGTTATGGGGTATATACTTGGAAATTTGAGGACGGTAGTACATTAGATAAGAGTGTTGTTGCCTTCAGACGATGCGTGATTGTTCCTTTTTACCAATTAAGTCAAACCTTGAGCCCATCAAGTGAGCTGTTTCTTGTTTATCTTAAACATGCGATAATTCTTCTAATCTAATTGCCTTGCCTTCGGCCGTTGGTTGTATTATATAAGAGTGGTAGAATATTAACTATCAAAATCAAATGATTGAGTTAAGGTAGGCCTATTATGGTATTAATATTATATATTATTCCATTTAGATATCAGATTTGTTATTCAAGCAATGAAGTCTTTGTGATAATCATATACAATTGGTGTTGGTTATGAATTCCCTTGTATGAGTTGGCGTAGTCATAATAAATCATTCAACCCCACAACAACACCGTCTCATACAATGGACTTGAAATTTTCTTTTGTTTGTATGCAATTGGTTATTTAAATTTTGTTTATTTCACCGTTACAATTAAATATTCTTTCAAGGATAAGTGCAAATTAAGCTGGGAATGCCGAGATCTCTGATAGCGAATGGAGGTCAACCACAATGTCACTCACTGACCCCCAAGTTTGAGAAGACTCGCGCGAGTTAAAGGTTCAAAGTTTGTCGTTAGGAATTTCCTTGAATTTTCTGGATTCGAGTCGTATAGATTTATTAAAGATTGAAGTGTTCTTTCGTTTTAATAGTTGGTTTAACGATTGATTTAATCAAAATATTTAACGTATAAGTTCTTGCGTTTGAGACATAATGATGGCTGTACATGAAAATTCCACAGATTCGACTTTGCACTATTATTACCGGTTTTGTACTTGCCCAATTCAAGGGTCCCATAGAAAAGCTTCGTGTTTGATCTTTCGAATTTGAAACCAAAGCTCAATTACCCAAAAGAATAGAAATGACAGTCTAAAAGCAGGGACAAGTGGGTGAAATATAGACCTTTTACTGATGCCAGGAGCCTGTAAAATTGGTTTCTGATTATGTTGCGAACTCAAAAGAAAAAACCAACAATAATAACATACAAGGAGCCAGCCTCGTTATAGGCGTTTAACTTTTTCAATCTTTAATCAATCGAAACAGCTAGCGTTTAAGAGGAGCCTTATTTGAGGCGCTGAATGCAGATATGGTTTGAAACAGCAGATAAAGGTCAAGTTACCCACAAATTAAGCATCCCATTATTTTGTGGTTAACTTTTATGACTCTTGACGTCTAATCCTGTCCACTATGCTGAGTAACACTTTTATGTCTTAAGACGGTATGGCCAAAACAACGAGCTTTCTCCCTCTAATATTTCATTCAATTTCAAATATTGGTGAGAGCTAAGGTGTGATGAGATTTTTAACAAAACAAAATAAAAAGATTAGTCGCATCATCTAACACGATGATAGAAGAATCTGTAGGTATAGAGAAATTGAATATTTTGAAGGAGGATTAGTAAAGTGACCAATCTACTTAATTAGGAAAGTAATAAGAATTGAAATCAATAACAAAAAACAATCTCATAGTTCAAACTCTTACCTCTTCTACTTATGAATTATATGTATAAATCATAAACTAAGTTCATGGACTAACGTTTTAAACTTAGCAAGGAATCCAACTTTACAAAAGAATGTGCCTTAAGACACGATAGGACAAAAGAAAGATGAAAAGAATTCATATATTCTAATAATCACGTCCATACTATTTTGTATGAACCTAATTGTCTCTTATACTTTAAGCATAACGAGTAGATACCAAATTAATTCTACCGAAAGCCACTAGAAAACTATACTGAATATCATTAAATACTCAAAGTAATATCAGGTATGTTATCTTTTGACTTGAAGAGGATTGAACCTATGGTTAAGGAATTTTTTATATGAACTTAAATTTGATATGAACAGCTTTTATTCTCATGATAGTAAAACGAGTTTAAATCTATAGGAATGCAGTAACAAAATAGGCATTCTGGATAAGAAATTCATCTTTGAATTTAATGTAGTTTTTAATATGGTTGATTTGATCGACTTACACTGTATTTTAACAATAATGCTGTTTATTGCATAAGAAAAAAAAACTCTTAAACGCTATCATTTAATCAAAGATATCATTGATTTTAGACATACTCAAAGAGATTAGCTGATCCCCTTATTATAGCCTTTCTCCGACAAAAACATAATTGACATAAGATGAGATGTAAGATGCATACATAATTATCTTTCTTGTACTTTGAAAACTTGTTAGTATTATAATGTACAAGCGACTTTATCTTTAGATGTATTTATAAATTTTAAGCACTCATAGCAATCTTATAATTTATTTAAGTATGATCATCTATTTCATGAGATAACGTCCATAAATTTTATATACTTTGAAAACCATTTTGTGATGTAGTTATAATTATAAGACTAAATTGTGATCCTCCTCAAACCTCTGTAAAATAAGGAGTCTTGTGTATTAACACGTTATCTTTATATTCTTCTTTTTAAGAAATCAATCATATAGTTACGAAAATATTCATGTTAGTTGTATTGATGATTAGCATATTAAATGTATAACATTTAGTACCGTATTATTCAATACTTTTTGCGTATAACATGAGATATTTAGAGTTAACTGGGAGATTAATACACAACCTTTCAATTCAAATGGTTTGAAGAGAATAGCTCATCTTCTGGCATTTTCTCTAAGCTTAAAAATTTATTATTAGTACAACCGACGTGAATGAAATTCTCCACCAAAAGAAAAGAAAGCTGTTAGAAAGTTTTATGTGTACTGGCATTAACCACTGTTAGAAGATAACTGAAGGGGTTAACAATAAGAAAGCTACGGGTCAAGGATTGGAAACTGAAAAACTTTGAAGTGATTAGGCAATAAATTGTTTTGAGTTTACAACTCGACTTTTCTGGTATTGGTTTACCAACATATATCTAGAGTTGATTTCATAATATATATAGGTTAACCACTTGACCTCTTAAATCATTATATAATGACGTGGAAGATCATTGACTGATGATAAAGAAATATTGAATAACAGGTGGAAGACCATTCAAACTTTCATATTCATATGATGCAACGATAAGTGCCCATCTTGTTGATTTGTACATGGTACAAGAAACATGCAACATCATCAAGTAAGCTGAAAAGGATGGGATAATAGGATAATTGATTTCGTGGATATTTAAACCCACAAATGCCTCACAGACTAGGATGGTACGAGGGATCTGCTTCCATAATCCTTGACACTACCACATGTTTTTATTGTTTCTGGTTCGCTGATATTCAACCATTTCACGACAAGGGATATCCTTCCCTCGAATAGCCTATATCACCTTCCTATATCATCCCCGTAGTTATTCTGTTGCTAAAACAGTTATCCAATTATTCCCTTTGGCAATCTCAAAGTTAAGTTAGGATTACATAGCATCAAACTGATTGGCACCCAAAAGTGGACTTCTGTATAGAATTACTTACGGCAAAAGAATAAACAACATAGTCATAGTTGAAAAGTATACACTTTTTTTTAAATTATATTTATTCTATAATTGTAAAGTTATTTTTTCTTAAGGTAAAGCAAAGTTTAATGATAAATTAATATCTCAATAAAGTTTTCCTCCATAGTAAACGACCATTTGAATGTTTTTGCATTCAGAAAATATTTTTTCCGTCACCAAAATACAGTTCAGGTAATTTTAATAATAATGTAAAAGACATATTAAAGATGAATAAGTCTTAATGTTTATGGTCATTAATAAATAATATTTTAAAACATTTTAATGAATCCCTATTGCTAACTAAGTTTAATAATTTAAAATTTGATTAGATAAAAATTAATTTGTAAGCAACAAAATTCATAATCATTAAAAATTTACTCTTAAATTAATTTCATATCATTTAAAGAATTTAAGAATAAATTTCAAATGATATGAAATTTTGTTTGAATTATGAATTATAATTTAGATATCGATTCCATTTTATTAAATTATCTTGATAAAATATTTCTTTCAAAATCGAAATTCTTTATGCATAATAGTAGAAGCAATAGAAATTTTGTTTAATCTAATCAAGTGATTATGTAAATGCAATAATATTTTACAAATATAGTTAAATGAGAACACTTGGAATTGGGTTGCGGGGAATAGAAGATATGTTCCATCATTTTCTTACGTAAATATAGGAATAAGGTTTAGTAGAACAAAATTGTCACAAAGTAAATAAAACAGAGAGGTTTGACGGGGCGACAGTGGGGCGGGGGCGACATAAAAAGAAAGCAGTCAAATCCGATTGAATGTGCACGGGGGGATGGGATGGGATGGGACGGGGTGCTATCCAAGAATAAACGGCTGATCTTCACGAGGGGCACGGGGGGCCTCAGCTCATGCACAGATGGGGTTTGGGCACGTGGAACCCCAGCATTTACTCCTATTATGCTTCTGACACCGGGGCTTCTGCGGGTCCTTCTCTGTCTGTCTCTGCCTTTCTTCACACGGCACCCGTCATGCTCATGAATGCAGTTCCCATCTCAGGAGCATTTCCATTAATCAGATGTGGACATCCCTACCTAAGCTGTTTATAGTTAATTGAATTCTGTGGATATGTAAACCCATTCCAATTCCCAAGTGTGGTCTCCTTCTTTTGTTCCAAACAAAGTAAGAGAAAAACTAAAATTTGCATTTCTTTTACCTCTAACGGAAACCACTGTCCTATTCCTCGTCTGTCTTATATCAATAATTTGAAGCGGAAAAATGCTGTACCATATGCCCCATGTATGCAGTAGAACTGAATAACTCATTTAACATAGTCTGCACCCAACACCCAAGTGCTTTTGCTTCTTAGGTTTCCTTTGTTACTCAACTTGAATTATTACTGTGTCCATTCCGGTAGGACTTAAAGTCGCATCAAGATATACAACAGCAATATCTTGATATTGCTTTTTCTCTTGTCCTCTCTGACTCTTCTATTTGCTTATGGAGCCATTCACTTTGGTTCTTAGAGCATCTCCAACCCTCCTCCATTTTGGAGGAGAATCGGCAGATTGGAGTGATTTTTCACTCCAATCACACGCCAATCTCTCCTCCAAAATGGAGGAGAGCTACAGTGTTCCTCCAAATTTGGAGGAACACTGTAGCTACTCTATCACTATTCACTTTTTTTTTCTTTTTTTCATTTTTCTTCCTTTTTCATTAATTTAATTTTTTAATTTTTCATTCTTTATTTTTTTATTTAAATAATATTTCAATATTTTTATTATATATTTATTTAAATAATTATAACTTTATAATTATTTTAAGGA
>JAOQML010000008.1:37601690-37612769 GCA_027568935.1 Erythroxylum urbanii | reverse complement strand
AGTGAAAAATACTGTAGCATCTCTAAAATAGAGAAAACTTTACTCTATTTTGGAGGAATGGGTTGGAGATGGCCTTAAAGTCTGTATTTATCGCTTCCAAGTTTCTCCTTTTCTGATTCTTTAATTTATATTCCTTCTAATTAACTTTGTTCCGTGCTTTCTTTCTAACTTCTGTCCTTTATATTGAAATCATTCCTTATAATGTTCTTCTAAGCAAGAAAGATAATGTTCTAGTTAACCAAGTATTTGAATTTCTCTTTAATAATGTTCTTTTGCACCTCAATGTAAGGCATCCAAATTATTATCTTTTTATTTTCATAATATTTGACATATAAAATGAAAGTTGAGGCTTTCAAGATATTTGTGAATGTGTAAAGCTTGCCTTTTCTAGCTTCTTTTTATTTAGAGATACTAAGATGATTATCTTATTGATTTATTTCTCATAGGCACCAAACATTCTCTTTCAGTTATTGCTTACTACTAAAACTCAATTAATTGAAGATCCAAATCCTTGTCCTCATTGAAAACATTTAAACGAGCATCCAACCTTGATTTTATACCATCAGATTTAATATCATAACTTACCACTTGATCGAGTTCAACATTTTTAGTTTGTCTAACTTGATAACACTTGAAATTATTCTTTGATGTAATCATAAATGAATCTTTTATGATATATGATTCGTTGTGAGTTTTAGATCACATTTCCTTACTTTGGCATGATTTAACTATGGAATTTTTTATATAGTTTTGCGAATGTATCTAGAAATTTTAATTACAATAATGTTAATAAAGTGATTTGTTCATATTGATTGAATGCTTCTTTAAGGATATCGTAGAGCAATAATATTCTGCATAGAAGAATTTTGGAATATCCTAATCACCTAGTTAGTTATTGTGAATTTTTTCAATAGTACAACAAGTAATTTCCTGAGAGAATTGTCCATCCAATTCAAAATTTAAGGAAAGACATATCCATGAGTGCTAAATGAGGCTTCAACAAGGAGAAGTATTACTGAAACAAAGAAACATAATGAGCAAATAAAAATTACGAGTCAGAAATATAGATGTTGAATAGAGAGAATAAAGAGTTAAAGATTGATGTTATTCAATATAATTATAGGATTTATTTCAATTTATTCCATTTTTAATCTTTTATGAAGTTGGAAAAAAGATTTAGTATAAAATTGAGTACTTGTTCTTATTTATATTTATGTTTCATTAGGAGTGAAAAGTTTTCTTTCTAACTTTTGTCTCTTGCATTGAAATCATTCCTTGATGCACCTTCTCGTTAATAATGTTCTTTTGAGCATTACGTTGATTCTTTACTAAGATTAAGTTTTAGTTACATTTTCTGCTAATTAACCAAGTATTTGAATTTCTTTTTAATAATGTTCTTTAGTACCTCAATGTAAGGCATCCAAATTATTATCTTTTCATTTCCATATGGTCTAATACATGAAATGAAAGACATGTCTTTCAATACGTTTATGAATGTGGAAAGGTTGCTTCTTATAGTTTCTTTTTATTTAGAGATACTAAGATGATTATCTTATTGAGTTATTTCTCAATTTAATCATCAATGGCCATTGAGTGTCCAATTTTAGTTACTGCTTACTACTAAAAATCAATGGAATGGGGATTTAACTACTAATCGTTACTGAATAAATTTAAATGAGAATCTAACCTTGATTTTTGTACTATTAGGTTTAGCAACATAATTTATCACTTGGTTAAGTTTGACATGTTTAGTTTGTCTACCACTTGAAATTATCTTTGATATAATCATAAATTCATCTATCATAATATATCTTTTATTGTGTGTTTTATATCACATTTCTTTACTATAACATAACTTAATTATGGAATTTTCTTATAGTTATGCAGGTGGAATTTTGAGCATCTAATAGTTCTAATTACAATAATGCTAACAAAGTGGTTTGCTTTTGTAAGCTTAATGCTTCTTTAAGGACATCATAAAGCACTAATAATCAGTATGAAAGATATTTGGAATGTATCAATTAATCAGACTATAATTTTAAATTATTCCAATGGTATGAAAAATAATTTCCTGAGTGAGCTGTCTATGTAATTCGAAAGTTGAGGAAAGATATACCCTACTAAAGGTGGCTAAAATAAGAAGAACTATATCTAAAATAAAGGAACATGATAAGCAGTTAAAAATTATTAAACAAGAAATTGAGATGTTGATTATAGAGAAGAGGTTGATGCTACTTAATATAGGAATTATTTCAATTTTTTATTATTCATTTTCTTTTGTAATTGGAAAATGGAATTACAAATGGATTTGGTATGAAATTGAGTATATGTTCTTATCTATGTTCATGTTTCATTAATATATTGACTAGTAGGAATGTATTTTCACTTTTTATTATTTAATGAAAAGTTTTCCATTATTCTTAGTAATTATATGAAATTACTCTATCATTAAGAGGAACATAATAAACACAATAATTAAGAGGAACATAATGTTTAGAATCCAATTCATTAGTTCCAATTATACAAAATTAAATTGTTCGTTTACAAAAAACAAGTAATTTAAGCGGTAGTTGCAAAAATAACCTATTTGATGCATGAATTCTAGGCAAACATCAATTGTCAAAATACAAAATAAATATGCTCATTCATTTAGTTTACCGAATACACCAAATTATAAAGTCTACTTACAAAATAACCTACTAGGTTTATGGGTTCATCATTTGTCGTATGAACAAATAAACTTATTTATTCTCTTGGTTTACGTAATCAAACAATTACAAAAATAAACATATTCATGTATAAGTTATTTAAATGTCTATTTTGTCAACTTGTTAGCCACTAGTCGTAATTATTGATTTCCTTTTAGTTATTGTAGGTTATAATTGTCTTAAAGTGATACCAGATTTATTTAAACCTATGACCTCTTGGTTTAAAAGATAAATTGAAAGGTTTTGGATTAATATGTCCATATTTCCTTTTAGTTGTGTTTGTAAAACTAGAAACTGAATTAATGCTTGTTAATTAACAAGTTTATGCCCTTAATATTGACAATAACCACAAATATATAAGTATATACATATACTTATATTTATGCTTTTTTGACTAGATATACATTCCTAATTAATTGGCTTGTTACTGTGAGACTGAGTTTGCTAAACATGATATTTTACTAATGGAGTAACATCTTCATATAATCATGTTTTGTAAGAGAAAGCAATATAGAAAGCAATATTTATTTACTTATAAGACTTCTCTAACTATTGGCCCTTCAGTTGAAGCTTTTAAGACCTAGAAAATAATATGCATAATTTTAAAATTGATGACTAGATAAAAAAGATAGATAAACTAATAGTTTCTTACATTGACAAGTTGTTTATTAGGTCTTATTACATTACACTTTCTATTATTGTGTCTAAAAGCACCATATTTCCTACATTTTTGCACTTATCCTTTTTTGTCATTTTGCTTGCACTTAGTACTTCCTTTGATTCATTATTTTCTCTCGTTCTTTCCTTTTTCAGCCCTCCTAGAATCACCCTTTTGGTTAGTGGACATATTTTCTTATAATCATTTTTTGGATAGAAGATAACTCCATTAATAGGTCATAATACTTGATCATAAACTTTTAGAAGGTGCTCTTCCTATAGCATCCTTTGATAAATGCCTCAAGTTTTTATTAAAAGTGATTGATAGTACTAATAACATGCTTGTATAGATAACCATATAGGTATTATACTTTGTAGCTATAACCTTATATGCTCCATCATCATTCCACATAATCCTCTATTGCATTGCCTCCTCATCATTTTTTTCAAGCTCCTTGACAACTACATGTGTAATATCTTATTTCCATGCATATGGATATACCTTTCTTTTAGCATGTCTCTTTATGATCATAGTTCTTATAATTTCTAACATATTAATAACTAGTTTGTCTCCTATTGGTAGGGTTTATGTATTGAAAATCTCACTCATGTTATTATTAATGACATGACACTTTGACTCAAATGATTGGTATGACCAAGCCTAAGTCTTTTCTGGATATTAAAGAAATTTAAAATCACACCCAATTTTAATTTTGTCTAATGTTTTTAGTTGTTCATTGAACTCTTTAACATATGAAAACTATGCATATGTACAAAATTACCTCCTTAAGTCTTTACTGCTCCAATGTTCATACCAATTGTGATAAATATGTCAGTCACATATTTTGTGACATGCATTTAGTAATGTGGCCTTTACGACTTTTATTATTCCCTAGATACACAAGTTAATAAATATAAGTTAAATAATATAAAGTAATAATATATCATATAACTATTAGAGAAGTACTCTAAAGACAATCACCTTTAGCATTTATTATACAAATCATTTTATGATTAATAAAGGCATTTTTCATTATTTTGATGTTCATACGTTTATGGATTTGATGTTGATCTTAAATTGATTTAATGAAATCCTTGATACAAAACATAGCATGGAGGAAATCATTATGAGATCATGATAATAAGCTTCCTATAATGTGTAATAATGTTAGTATCTAAACTTTCCCTAGTCATAGGATTAATGAGATGGGGATATCATTAATCTGGATAGACTAGCGCATGTTATAATCCTTGATTAGATCAAGCAGTAGATCTCATAAGATGTAGACATGAGTTGTTTAGAGTTAATATTTGGATGCTTACTAAGGGTAATAAGTACACCGGATTGACCTACTATGAGACAATTATATAGATATTCTATTACAGTGTCAATGATAGTCTCATCATAACAATGGTGCAAGTATCCTTTAACTTGAGGTGCTTAAGGATATCTCAGATACTGATTCTGTGCTTTGACTCTATTCATCAGTACCTTTTAGGGGTCACTCATTGTGTAGTGATTGGGTACAGCTTGAGGTATTCGGAAGTAATTGAGTAGCTAATAAAGGATTCACCACTCCTAATAGAAGGAGATGACACCCATGGCCTCTTGTTGGGGTCATTACTTAGGAGTCTCTGGCCAGAGCAGATATGTGTCATGAAGAGAGTCTTCAATGATACATAAAGTAATGAGATCCTCAGTACAAGATCTAATAACACTTAGACTAGATGTAATGTAGTCAGTCTAGTGGGAGTTGACACATTGATCATACTTTGAACAAGTGTAGTATAGGTGGTGAAAGGATAAATTGCATGGAAACGTTGTGTATGGAAGGGTTCGTAATCAAACCACTGACTTTTCAGTCAATTATGGGTCATGATGTGTTACTAGATACCACTGTTGACTTACTTGAATTAAGTGTTAATTCAAGTATCCAACATAATCGGGAACCTAATAGGTCATACACATAGGAGATCCAAAGGATGAGTAAAACGGTCTTGAATGGTGATTCAAGATATGAGAGAGTGTTTCGGGATTGGATCGTGATGTGATCGTGGTAGAAAACGCTGCATGGAATGGATTAGAAACAAATGTTGTTGGCTTCCACTAATTCATGTTATTCATGGTCATTAACTTCCCATAACTTCCATTAATGCATGCTATTCATAACCATTAGCTTCCCATAACTTTCCATTAGTGATGGGGGTTATGGAAGACCAAATGGTGTAGAAAATTGAGATGATTTTCATGCATCTTGTGTAAGACAAAAAATAATAATAAAGGTTCTTTTTCTTACACACACTTTTTCTCTCTAAATCTCTAAAGAGTTCTTGCCTTTGCTAGCATAAAGAAAGAATTTCAGCCATCTTTTAGTGAGGTTTCATCCTTCTATCTTCGTATGGATTTTCACTAGAGACCGTCTAAGTTGATCATTGTGGTTTACGACAATCCAATGCAGAGAAGATCAAAGAACGAAGGAGATCGTCAGAAAGGCATGTAAACATCTTACATTTCATGTTTTTGTTTTTCTATATCTATATGCATGAGTAGATCTAGTTTTTGAGGTTCCGTTTTATTTCCACTGCATATATTTGATATATATTATATATGAGATGCATGATCGGAACCTAACAATAACAAATAAAAAATTATATTTTGTATATTATATACTATTATGACTCTATCACCATATTCAAACTCTAAATTAGTTGATAAGAGATTCAAAAACAACTCTATGAATTAGTATTTTACATTTCCATAACTACCCATGTTATAGGATATCTGCATCCCTTTTCACCACACTAATTAGTTGCCTTTAAGAATTCATTCTTCAAGAAATAACCATCCATCCTAAATATAAGAATCAAGTATCTCCCTCCTTTCATACATGTAAGAAAAAAAACTCTTAAATTGAAATAAGGTTTCTTGATTCCTTGACAATTACATTTCCTTAAATTGAACTAGGATTATTATTGAGCAACTTTTAATCATACAAAACCCTCAATATTCTACAAACGTATGGGCCGTAGCGTAGTATATGAGGTTTTGATCCTACGACAAATTAGTGAACTAATCGAATCCTAATTTGTCTAAAGCCTAAAAGTGTAACTAAAATAAAAATAAAAACTAAATAGAAAAGTAAACAATCGAATATGGAGTGATTGAAATGAGAATTATAAATTAATGCAAGAAATTAAATTTGAACACCACCAATTGACAATTGAAATTCAAACAAGGAAGATTAACAAATTATGAGAAAGAGGATTTATCCTATCATCAATGGTAACTTAGTTACTTTCGTGTTAATACGATGATGGCCTTAGACTTTCGAAGGGTGGATTAGTCTTTCTTGAGTTGTAATCACTAAGCCCTAAATCATAAACCCTAATTAAGTTGAGTTACCGAACATGTAATCTCTCAATTAACAAAACAACCCATAACCTAATTAGTCCTTAAGCATTCCAATAGACAACCAGTTCTCACACGAGATCTCTCTCCATATAATTATAGATTTGATTATTTGGGTGACCTATTAGATTGTTTAACTCTCATTAACCAATATAATCATTTTGCATTCAGTTCATTCTCTCGATTTATTACTAAAGCATGCAATTACAACAAATAATCACAACACCCATCATCATTAACAACAAAAGCAACTAGATTAATATTAAATTAAGTATAAATCCCTAAAAGAAGTTAAAACATCCTTAAACTAAGGTTCATCATCATCAATTCCATCTCATACATCAAATGAATGAAATAAAAGATGGAAAAAAAAAGATAACTTAGGAGGACTGGAGGTTGAAGTAGCAACAAAAGCTCCACCTTCTCTCTCTTCCTTCTTCTTTGTCTTTAGCTTTTAAAGTAGCAAATGGAGGCCTTTCTATTTAGGTCATTTCTCTTGTCTTATATAGTCCTTTAATAATTGAGGTAAAAACTAGGTTTTACCTGGGCCCAAAAGTCTAAAATAGCCCATAAAAATTAAGTTCAAGAGATCAATCCACATTTGTCATCACACAAGCTGTGATCATGGCTTGCTAAAATTAGCTTCTGTCACGATCGTGACCCTGGGTCCTCCGCCAGACTTCCTCCAAATCTTCTCTGTTCTTTGATATTTGATCTCAAACACTAATAAATAAATCAAAGCACCTTTAATAAACACATAAAATTAAATCTCAATAGCATGCTTTTAAACACTCAAAACACAAATATCTAACCAACTAACACAATTTTAAACCTAAACATGCATGAATCAATTAATTAACAAATAAAAACATACTAAAATGCTTACTAAAACATCACGCAACCTACAACTATCAACATCCCCACGCTTGAAATTTTGCTTATCCTCAAGAAAAAACAAAAAAAACAAAACACAAATACAAACACACCAAATAACAACACACACATATGCAGTAATGTTACAATGACATTGAACTTCATGATCGTGACAGAATCGTGGCAAATATGCCACGATCATAGAGAACATGCCACAATCATGACAGAAGCTAGTGCAGGGTGCCACAATCGTGGCATTATTGGCCATGATCTTGACACAAGCAAAAAATCTCAACCACGATCGTGTCACTAAGGGCCACAATCATAGTCTGTGTGATAAATACACGGACATCAGTCTCGACTTGAGTTTTTAAGAAATTTTTTAAACCTTTCAAACCCTGAAAAAAGCCCTAGGATTGTCCAAATTACAAAAGCTTATATAAGGCATTATGATGAAACCCTAAAGGAGCCCGACATTTTGCCACTTTTGGAAAATTCAAGAGAGAAAGAAAAGAAGAGAGAGAGAGAAGAAGAAGAGGAAGAAGAAGCAGGTCCTGATACTGCTGCTTCCCGAATTAGATGGTCTCTCGACACTGCTGCTGCTTGTGTCGTTTGAGCTTTAAAATTTATAAGCCCTTTAATACCGCAAGCGCATGGGTCGTGACTGTAGTATAATAGGTGTCGATCCCACAAGGGAGGGGGACTAATCTAAGTCTATGATATCTAAGGCTAAGAAGATTGAATTGATAGAAATAAAGTTTTACAAGAAAATTAAACCCGAGAATTTGATTGGGAAGAGTTGTAATTCAGAAATTAACACAAAAGAATTAAAATTTGAGCAATGCAGAAACACAATAAAAATCAATCAAGAGAAATTAACCAAGTTATGAGGAAGAGGATTTTATTTATCATTAATGCTAACCTAATTGATTATGTGTCAATGGAGTGTCGATTCTGTAGGAAAATCCCGATGTGTGCATCATATAAACGTGGTGCAGAAAAACAAAAAAATTTCTTCCGGGACTTTCCCGAAGTCCAAAATCTATATGCTTATACAAGGAAATATCATTTAACCTAGGTGAAAATTCCTAATTCATATACATGTTCATAACACACACATATATATAAGAATTCATGGCATTTACATAAAACGTTCATTCATATAATAACCATGTACCTTATGAGTAGTCTCTTTCGTTTTTCGATCTTCTACTCATCGGGTTGTCACAAACCACAATAGCCAAAATAGACCATCTCCAAAGGTATCCACACAGAGATCGGAGAAACTAACCGAATCAAACTCTTTGATCCGGAAATGGTTAAAAGAAAGACAAAAGTGCTAGCTCTTTTCTTTGTTATATGGAGAGCAAATCGTGTAGAGAAAATGAAGAGGAAGAAGATGAGAAAGATAAAGAGAGATGGATGAGAATCGCGAAAGATAACTTACTAATCCATTTTCAGGATTCATATCTTCTTACGTACTTTTCATTTTTGTCTTTTATGGTTTTGTCTTTTGTCAATTAAAGACAATAAATGAATCACTTTAAAGAAAGCTCTCTTCTTCTTCTTCCATATTGCCATATATATACATATATATATATATATATATATATTATAAATGCTGAGGTGGTCTAGTGAAACTAGGATTGATCCTACCGAGTCTTGAGTATGGAAAAACACCGAAGACTTGTTTCAGCAATATCGACATCGCGATCTCATCAAGACATATCTCGATCTCATCGCTTACTCTCCATATAATGGATCCTTATTTAAAACTATTTTACAAATCCTCCGAGTCACTCTTATGCGTGTGATACATTAGGTTCCCGATTATTTTGACCACTTGGATTAACACTTAATCCAAGCAAGTCATGAGTATCATTTAGCAACATATCATGACCCCCAATTGACTGGAAAGTAAATGGTTTGATGAACAAACCTGTTCTCGTCACGAACCATCTCATAAACCCTCCTATAGATAATTACTGTGCAATTCATCCTTTCACAATGCTATACTCCACTTGGTTATGAGTATGGGTAAAATGCCAACTCTCATTAGACTGACTACGTCAAATCTAGCCCAAATGATATCAGTTCTTGTCCTAGGACCCATTACTTTATATGTCAATGAAGACATTCTTCATAACACATGTACTCCAGCCAGAGATTTCCAAGTAATGACCCTGACAAGAGGTCGTGGGTATCATCTTTTGCTATCACAGAAGTGGTGAATCCTCTATTAGATACTCAATTACCTTTGAATACCTTAAGCTGTACCTAATTACCATTCTATGAGCAACCTCTATAAGGCAATAAGGAATAGAGTCAAAGTACAGAATCAATATTCAAGATATCCTTGAGTACCTCAAGTTTAAGGATACTTACATCGTTGCTATGATGAGATTATCACTGACATTAGAATAAGACATCCATGTGATGATCTCATAGTAGGTCATCTAATGTACGTACTACTTCTAGTAAGAATCCATATCTCAACTCTAAACGTCTCATGTTTACAGTTTCTGAGATCCACTGCTTGATCAAATCAAGGAGTTTGATATGTGCTAGTCTATCTAGATTAACGATTTCCAGTCTTATTAGTCCTACGACTAGGGATAATTTAGATACTGACATAATTGCATATGATAGGAATCTCAGTAATATGATCACACAATAATTTCCTTCATGCTATGCCATATATCATGGACTTCATTAATTTGCTTATAGATCAATATCAATTCATAAAGAATGAGCACCAAATTAATGAAATATGTTTTTATTTATTATTGAAAATAAAGTCTGTACACAATTTGTACAAAATGCATTAAAGGCAATTGCCTTTAGGGCACTACTCTAACAAATCTCCCGCTTGACCTAAAGCCAATCGCCTTGGTATCTAATACCATAGGCTAGTACATGAGAATCAAATCTATTTTGTGACAATGGCTTCGTCAATGGATCAACAATATTATGCTCGGTGGGAGTTCTCTCTATTTGTACATAACCTCGACCAATGATCTCCCTGATCAGATGATATCTGCGAAGTACGTGCTTGGACCATTTATGAGACCTTGGTTCCTTCGCCTGTGCAATAGTCCCATTGTTGTCACAATACAACTGTATGGTCCATCACTGCTAGGAACCACACCAAGTTCAGTAATGAACTTCTTGATCCAAACTGCTTCTTTTGCTGCATCTGAAGCCGTAATGTACTATATCTTAGTTGTTGAATCGGCGATCGTCTCTTATTTGGTACTCTTCCAACTGACCGCGTTGCTGTTCAGTGTTAATATAAAACATGATTAGGATTTGGAATCATTTTTATCATATTGAAAACTGGCATCTGTATGTCTGTTCACTTTTAGATTTCCATCTCCATATATCAAGAAAACATCCTTAGTCCTTTGCAAGTACTTGAGGATGTTCTTGACA
>JAOQML010000008.1:37584382-37598700 GCA_027568935.1 Erythroxylum urbanii | reverse complement strand
AAAAAATAAAAACTTACCTATGTTAATAAATAGAAGTTTCTTTAATTATTTAATTATTCAACTTTCGAAAAGTTAAAATAAATTTATCGTTAATTTTTATTAATAATTATTACATAAGATAAAGTCAACGTACTCAATGTACAAGGCTCCCACTTTGTCGGGGTTTGGAAGAGATCATAATGTACGCATCATTTTCTTTGTTTTTTTACAAAGAAGTTGTTTCCGTTACTTAAACCTGTGACTTTATATACTCTGTCTTTACAACTTTTTGGATTCCTAACTTAATACCTTAAATAGGTAACAATATATCTTGACAACTTCTTACAATATTCTCAGCAATAAGGAGTCTAATAGTTTGTTCAAGGGAGTCAAGAGTTTAAGATTAGGTGACCTTTTATCACCTTATACATTCATCCTTTGAATAGAGAAATTAACCCAAATGATAGTATGGAAAGTTGGAAGAGAAAGATGATTCAAATATTGTTATAAATATGATAAACTTAAATTTTGTATCCTCTCATTTGCAAATGACTTACTACTTGTGTGTGGAGCTAATAAGGTTTCAATTCAAGTATTTTGAAATTCCATAAAGGAGTTCAAAAGCCATCGTAGCTCACAATCGAGACACATAAGAGTAGCTTTTATCTCTCAGTTGGAACTCCAAATATCAATACTTACCTTGCCCAAAAAAACAGGTCTCAAAAGTGCTCAATTCCTTATTAAGCACTTATATATTCCTATCACAACCATAAGACTAACAAGTAGAGATTGTCAAGCCCCTTTTAATTCCTTACAAAAGAGGATTATCATTGGAATAATTAATTCCATTCTTATATGGGAGAATTCAGCTAATAAATTCAATCCTGAGTAATCTTCAGGCATATTAGAGCTCAATATTGTCATTGCCTATTAACATCATAAAAGCAACAGAGGAAGTAATCAAAAACTTCCTCTAGACCAGGAAAGAAGCAAAACAATAGAAAGCTCTATATGTAACATCCCGTTACCCATGTTAAAGCTAGAATAGTAAAAATGAGAGATTAGAAAATACATTTCATGCTCATGCATTATATGATATACATATACACATGAATATTGAATTTTTGCACATGAAAATAATTGTACATGCATTCATTGATATTTTTCGGGTATAATTGATTTATGAATGTGAATTTTGATCTAAATTGTGGTTTTTTTGTATTGAAAATTGAATTGGTGTGTATAGATATTGATTTTGAAATTTGGTAAAATTTAGAAAATTTCTGAAAATTTGGATATTTTTTTTACTAGAAAAAATGCCAAGTGGCAGGACATGTGTCACTTGCCAAGCCATGCCTTTATCTTATAACCCACGATTCTTTTAACCTTGAAAGATCAATTAATTGTCTTGGTTCTTGTTTTCTTCTTCTATTTTCGTGACCTTCTCCATTTCTTCTCTTGTTCACGATTTTTTTTACCTCTCCAACTTCCACCAACGTTGAACCAACTCTCTTATCTTTCAATTACTACTTCCTTCATGTTATGTTCTTCATTACCACAAGAAAACCTAAATCTTCCAACCTCCATGATGTTGTATGTGTGATGCTTAGGAGCTAGGAAGTGCTATTTTTGAATATTTGGAGCTAAATCAAGTAAGTAGCTTATTAATCTTCATGGGTAATGTTAAATGAAGCTTTTATGATAATAGTTAGAGGTTAAATGGCCTAAAATGGTGTTTTATATATGATGAATGTGAGTGATGAATAGTTGATGTAAATGTCTTACTTTTCTGTATTTATGATAAGTAATAATTCATAAATTATTTTAGAGATGTTTTAGAGGTAGAATGATCATCATAATGGTATTAGGATGAGTGTAGAAAATTGATAATGAATAGTATATGCACAAGTTCTGTTTTAAGTTAATGATCAAATATAAATCATGAATTGGTTTGTGAATGATATTGAGTTGAAATGGAGTTAAGAATGAAAAGTAATGAAGTAGGAAAAGTGATCTTTTTACAAGTTCTGATAGGTGTAAAATCTTGGAAAATTGGAAGATGAGTGCTGGAAAATGTAGCAGTAACATGTTTACTGATTATGCTTATGTATTTTACCCATAACTTGATCTGTAGTTATTAAAATGAGATGATTTTTGATCTGGATTAAATTAGAGACATAAGGATACATTTTTCATGAATACATTGAATTTAAATTCTATCCTTAAGAGTCTCAAAATTTAACATGAAATTGAGAACTGGGTGCAGCAAATTGGTGGATGAATGTGTATGTTTGTGTTCTGTTTTGATAGTATGAGAATATGTTCCATTTTGAGTGCTTTAGAGATGTTTTAAGATGGGTTTAGAGTTAATGAAGAGGTGTAAGATGATTTTCTGATATGGGAAAGTGATTTAAAATGAAAGTTTGAGAAGAAAAATGAAGAATGTGTAGGGAATAAATATGCAGAAAAATGAAAGTTCAGAAAACGTGAAGAACATGCGTGAATTTTTCTGTTTTAATGTTTGAGTTTTAATCTGGGATTTCGGCTTTGTTTGTGGATGATTTGAGTTAAATGGAAGTCAAAAATGGGGTAGATATAAATTAGAAATGTTAGATTGAGAAAAACAAAAGAAGAAGATGAACAAATTGTAAAAAAAATGAAGGAAAGTGCATGAAATGAAGAACATGGTGGAGAATTTTCTGGTTTTTGATATTTGGTGTTAATTATGGTCTTTAATTTGTTTAAGAATGTGTTGAGCTAAATGGGATTTGAACCAATAGATTCGAAACACATTGTTCTACATCTCCACCAAAAATCATGATCTTCTGAAATCATTTGGGAGAGATTGAGTGATAAATTTGGGGACGAAATTGATGAGAAGTTATGGAATTTCATAACTGGAGTATTTTCACTGAACATACTTTAGTATTTTAGATGTAACTTATTCTGTAGTTATCCAAATGGAATGATTCTTAATTTAGATTAAACTAGAGACATATGAATACAATGTTTTTGAAGAAGTCGAATTTTAATTCTATCTTTAGAATTCCATAATCTGACTTGAAGTTTGGTAAAGAATACTATTATAGTTGAAGAATAGTCCAAATTATTTGGAGTATAACTTTTGGAATACTAAACCAAATTAAATGATCTTGGTGTCATTATAAACTTAAGACAATCGGAAACATTTTTCCAAAAGAACGTATTGCCAAATTACTTCATTTTCATTGCCAGATTGATCATGTACAGTAAACCTAAAGGTATGTTTTAAGAAAAATCTGAATTGACGTAATGAGTTATGAATTTCAATTTTAATGGTTTTATTGAGGTATAAACCATAAGTATAAATGATACTTATGTGAGTTTGGAAATATGAATGTTTACATAACGAGAATAATAGAGTGATAGCCGGGATTGTCATGAACATGCATTGTGCATATTTCATATACATACATATGCATTAATAAACACTTATAATTGTGCAAAAGTGTGATATGTGTATATTGCTTAATATAAAAGAGCAATTGGAATGTCAACATCCAGACATTGTCGGAACTTTGAGACAATAGCTTCGGGAGCAATCGGTGAGTAACCTAAATAATTTTACGCAATTAATTGTTTGCTTTAGAATATGTTTTGAATTATGATATGAATGTGATTTGATTATGTTGATGCCTGACAATAAGGTCTGAGACTTGATGCATGGATGTGATATTGAAGTGCTACTTGTATGTGAATGTGATGAACTAAATGCTTCTTGACATGATTGATTGATTATGAGAGATGCATTCCATACATGAATGCTTGATTAGATAATGAGAGTTGTGACCTGAATAGCCACTGAAACGAGCTTAAAGCTCCAAATGTGATCAAGAGCTAAAGGCTAACAATGTAAAATGAGCCATGTATTTCCAACGGATAAGGGACAGTATAAATGAGCCTGGTATCCACGATAGATATGGGACATTTTAGGCACTTGGTCACAATAACGTAATAATTGGAAAAGAGTCACATGAGCATTTCATATACATTTTAATAAGTATGTTTGATTGTTTGAAATGCAAAATTGTCTTACCCTTTAAGTGAGAATGTGATATGTGATAATTTAAGCAAAATGCAAAGATGTGAATTACATATTATATGTGTGATTTGTTGCATGAATAGAGTGAATCATCGATGATGGTTACCTCATTAAATTCACAAAACTCACCAAAATTGCAACGTTAATTTTTCAAGACCGACAGACGACTTTAGCTACTAAGAGACACTACAAGAAGTATAGTCTGGTACTTTTGGGGAAAAAGAAGAAATGGCTCAAAGGTCGGTCAGATGAGATTGAAAGATTAGAAAGATCTTTTTGTGCATTTTCTCTTTCATGTAGTGTATTTTTTATTAGGATATGATGATGCTCATATTCGGACGATATTGAAAAATGTCAATATAAATATTTGGTGTTATGAAATGAAAGGAGAAATTTGGGTTTTAAAATATGATTTCTTATAAGAAAATAAAGAATGATGATGCCATGTTAAGTGAATGTTGTGATTAAACATAGCGCATCATTATCATAGGTTATGTATTGGAATGTCCTCAGGGTGTTCCAGTATGTACCCCATGATAACGGGGCGCTACACTATATATATAAGAAATATCTATTGGTGAAGTAGATCCACTCACACTTTCTTAAAGGAGAATTTCTAGCGGATCAAAGCCAAAGAAAACATATTATGGACACTTAAGCAAATATTGAAGATGAGGGAGTAAGTATAGAAGTTCTTTCAATTCAAGATTGACACACATAAGAGTAGCTTTTATCTCTCAGTTGGAACTCCAAATATCAATACTTACCTTGCCTAAAAGACAGGTCTCAAAAGTGCTCAATTCCCTATTAAGCACTTATATATTCCTATCACAACCATAAGACTAACAATTAGAGATTGTCAAGCGCTTCTTAATTCCTTACAAAAGAGGATTAGCATTGGAATAATTAATTCCATTCTTATGGGGGAGAATTTAACTAATAAATTCAATATTGAGTAATTTTCAGGCATATTAGAGCTCAATATTGTCATTTCCTATTAACATCATAAAAGAAACAGACAAAGTAATCAAAAACTTCCTTTAGATTGGGAAAGAAGAAAAACAATAGGAAGCTCTCTATATATAAGAAATATCTATTGGTGAAAGAGATCCACTCACACTTTCTTAAAGGAGAATTTCTAGCAGATCAAAGCCAAAGAAACATAATATGGAAACTTAAGCAAATATTAAAGATGAGGGAGCAAGTACAGAAGTTCTTTTCATTCAGGATTGATAATGGTTAAAAAACTTAATTGACAATTAAAACCAACTTGGGCTTTTATACACGTTATCACAATTCAACTTCTTAAAAGCAATTATTCTTGAAAGCACCAAACTAATAGCAATTATGGAAGGGAACACCTGATATTAGCCAACACACCTCTCTAAAGATTTTGCAGAAATAATCAAGAATTTACCATATTACAATCCTAATTCAAAATTAGAAGATTCAATCAAATGGCTAGTCTATATTGGTTTGAGAATCCAAAAGTTTACCAAAATTGGTTTTATACTTTGACTTGTTCTTAAAGGAAGAATAAAAATTAAGAACAAGCTTAATTATTATGTATCCATCAACCTTTACTGTTCTTTATGTAACAAAGTCAATGAAACCGTGTTTCGTATTCCTTGAGCTTATATACTAAAATTTAAATCTTATGCAATCTTTTATGTCACATACGCACAAATATATATATATATAAATATATATAATTAGGATGATGTTGTGGAATAAACATAAAGCTTGAGAGGTATATATATATATATATAAAGATATTTCAATTTTTAGAATAAGTAATGATATATGGAGAAAAAGAAATCAAACAATCTTTAAAACTTCTTAACAAAACACTCGAATATTCTGCTAGAGCATGATGAATTAGATTCTTGGGATCTAATGACAAAAACATTTAAGGAGAAGTTAAGTAAAATGATAAAACGACAAGCTAAAGAATATGAAAATGTTGATATTTGAATTTTCTAGTTTATTTATGAGTCCTGATGCTTTTATTTAGTCTTGTTCATACTTTGCAAACTAGTAAGATGTGTATATTACTAGTTTTGCATATGTTTTCTTATCTTATTTGATTTATTTCTCTAGTTTAGTTCTTTGTTTTGTTATATGTTTTGTATTCAATAATTATTGTAGACCTTGTTCCTTTTAATGTTGAATTCAATTGTAATCACCTTTTGGCCAATTAACTCATATGTGTAACTTTAACCATGTAATAGTTTAGGTTAAATACATGTGGTTATATTATAGTCTTTTTTGAAAAATAAAAGGAATTGTATTAATAATCGCAAAAGCTACAAAATATCATTATAATGATTAACTAAATTGGCCAACAAATTCAAGATCCTTTAATAGTTACAAAGGTAGAGTACACAATTGATTATAGCATTCTATAATGTTCAATCATTGGCTACGTGTCATTTAACCATCTTTTATTCAATATTAAAATCGTCATTTAAGAGGAGTACCTCTTCTATTTGGTTTTCCTCCTAGTTGATCATCTTTTGGATTTAGAGGAACTCTCATAAAACCTTTCTGCTAATTCAACAAGTCTGTCATTGTCTAGTTACAGATGCAGTAGGTTGCTTGGTGAATCATTATCCAATAAACTAGGTTCATCTTCCATTGCTTCTTCCACTGATTGTGCATCTGCTTCCATCTGACAATTCCTCCCCATTTGCTTGTGTTTGTTCTATATAGTTTTCTAGTTTTTCATTTACTTCAGTCTCACGTAACCCGTTGACATTTGACCGAGCTACCAAAAGCCTACTTATTCGTGAGTTGGTTTCACTTGATTTAAAAGAGCAATATTTAGCTTGAAAAACAAGTATTAATTTTTGGCTTAGTAAAGCTAAGCTAGTGAAACTCAACAAGGAGTAGAAGTTAAGATCAGAGAACCATTTTTTATTAGGTCAATAAATAACCCCAAGGAGTTGAGGTTAAGATGAAAACTACTTTTTCTAGGTCAAGAAATAACCCCAAGTAGTTGTTGACATATTATTTTATTCCATACAAGCTATCATTTGAAAAGGGGCGATATTTTATAAAATAGATAATTTAACAAAGGCTGAACGAATATGAAAATTTAGATTTTTTTTATCAAACATTTAAGAAGTTATATGACAATTTTGAAAAATAAGAAGTAAATAAAATAGTAAAAATAATACTTTATTGCATGGGTCTATTAAATGCTTTTGCAATTGGGAATTCTTTCAAGAACGCTGCTATAGATTTTATTATATACGTGGGGACAATTCTATCCTATTATTAGTAATTTAAGATAAATATTTGTAGCTTTTGACATTTAGGCCATATTACAGTATTGCATAATCATATTTTATGTAATCTTATGTATTTATAAAAGTCCAAAAATGTCTTACGGGAAGCTGGGTCGTAATATATTTTTAAGAGTATGGGGTTTACTAAAGTAGTTAGTAAATTGTTGATTGAGATGGGAACGCTGAACAGAACTGAGCCAAAAGATAAAATTGATTATATTTAAAAATTAAAAAATATTAAGTTCAATAAAAATTAACAAAATTAGACATTCTGATTCATGTTGTGTAGCTTCTCAAGCATTTGCATGGAGATAAGATCAAATGTCTGAGTTTTCACGTCATGGAATTTTCGCAGACAAATCCGTAATGATGTGCATCTGAAAGAGCAAGCCTTGAGTTATGCATATGCCCACTTGGGATGTTAAATCAAATGTCGTCTTCTTCAATAATCATGTCTGTCCACATAAATAGTGTTATCAGAGAACCGCTGCTTTCTATTACAAACATGGAATGCCAGAGTTCGTGCAGGTGTTACGACCAGAGCTGCTTTAGGCCCCACCATGTTATTGCAACACTTCCCATTTTCCCACCAAATAACATTAACATTCTCTTGTAAGCCTAAACTCTTTGTATCCCAAATGATTTAAACCTTCTTTTACTACTGAGACATGCTGTATTCAAAAGGACTTAAGAATTCAACCTCTGAATGTCCACCAATTGGTAAAGATCCCCTCTCCGCTGCTTGTTCAAGGGGAGGCTTGTCCTGTTTGAGCACAAAGGAGACTGTTGTTAAGGGAGATAATGTGTATGGAGTAAGAATTTTGTATTCAAAACCTCCAAAAGGAAGTTGCTACAACGGAAATACATCACCTTCTCTGGTCAATCTGTGAATAATCGACCTCTGCTATAATGATATCCTGCTCATGCTCAGTGGTAGCCAAGATTTCTCCGAACTGCCATTCAGATAAATTATGAAAATGTAATCTGTCTACTGCAAGTTTCAACTGATGTAACCTCAAATAGGAGATTCACTCACTGGTCCTACAAGGGTGGAGTGGCCCCAAGCCACATAGCCAGCTCCAGCATCTCTAGCAGGTGAGCAGGTTGCAACATATAGCTGCCACTCAAAAGTGGTGAAGAAAATATTCTTGAGGAAGACATTGATAACAGCCACAGATACAAGAAATTAAAGCAAAGATCGAACATCTAATCAACAGAGAATAAGATGGACAAAACCATGCTGTTCCGAGAATTCCTTCAAAGAATAGATATGAGACGATCTTGGGTTCTAAATGAGTAGTGATGGTCAATAATATAATTAAATTATGCAATTAAGCATGTAAACTCTTCTGAGTTTCGAACCATACATCACAACCCAGACCAGGAATTCAGAAAGAAGACTTCAAAAAAATGTCTTCAGAAATGAAATTTTTTACATATCCAATCAACCATGCCTGATAATAGGCAATTTTTATCTCTTAAGGGACGCTCAGCACTTTCCATTCTCTCATAGCACAACAGGCAGCTATACCAACTTCCTAGTCATTGCAGATTCTAATAGTCAATCAATATGGACTTTTTTTTTCCTGTAAAACCACTGCTTTTTTAAAAATTATCAATATGTTATACATCAAGATAACAATGTTGCATAAATAATAAAATAATCAATGCTACCCTATTTCAACTCTAAATCAACTTAAGCCTTCGACCCTCTACCATGACAGTTCGTCCCAAAGCTTCTCTCAAAACTTTATCTTTCTCTGTTCCTTTATATTAATTTCTCAAATTTTAAGATGTTAAGTCTCTCGCTCTTCATGACTTATTTAAACTTCCAAATATTAATTTGATAACTGGACTCCATTTTTTCACATAAGAGAAGAAAACGGGTTGCCAGTTCACCTGGTTGTCTACAGCCCTGCAAAAAGATAGAAGGCAGATAATTAGTATATACGTCATCATACCTAAGTAAATAAACTATACTTTGCAATTTATGAACAGGTAACCATTGAAAAATTAACCGCATCTAGTATAAATCGGTTGCTGGTAGTGTTCAGAGACTACTTGCATATATTTTTATCATTTAAAGTACATAAAATGTTCAATAACTGGCATATCCACTCCACTAGGTGTGAATGCAGCATAAGTTTCTTGTCTGGACTTCCATGGAAAAGCCTAACTCTGCTATTTGCAATTGAACTTGCAGCATGAGAACTCGCGAGGGCACAACTTTCGGTGGACAATATAATAAAATAGGAAATACCTTGCCCTCTGCAATAACTCCCAGTGTAATGGTCCGGTTGTCATGTTAAATGCTCCAGGATAGCATATCAAATGAGCACCTATCATCAATTTGCAGTTAAAGTAGAAATATTAAAAGATAAAAATAATGCCACCAAGATTAAATAAGCTGAAGGAAAAATGATTCCATAACCAGTAGACTAAAAGTCTATAGTGAAAAATTCCACGCAAAAAGGTTAGCACAAGAGTTCCAAACAAGTCATGGCCTATACTCACCTTGAGAACTAACAGAACAGTTGATATTACTACTACAAAAAGCAAGTGACGAGCAGATTTTGCAGGGTTGTAACTCCATTTATGAGCTTCGAGTAGACAGGTTTGGAAGCATATTAAGGTAGAATTGCAGTGGACTAATTTATGGATGCCTGTAACAAATACATTACCTCTACTTCACCTACAAATTTCATTGTAATTATGCCCATTTCTGCTAGGAAAGAAGTATGACAGGTCTCAAAAGTAACAAGCACTTACTCTGACAAATGGAGTTCTAATCTCCTCAAAACAAGTTGTTTTACTAGCTTGCGATTATAATTCCTCAACATTTATTTGCAAGGATAGAATATCAAATCATCCACGTGACTTTTAAAATACCAATTGGGTCCTAGGATCCAATGATCCCACAAGTTTTTCTGAATATCATTCCTCAACATTTCTTTGCAAGGATGGAATATCAAATCATCCACATGACCATTATAGTATCAATTGAGTCCTAGGATTCAATTATCCCACAAGTTGAGGTTTCTGAATAAATAAATGATGACAAACAATACAATTCTAATGGCATAATAAAGTCTTGTAGTCTAAATATAGCTTGATTAAACGGATTAAGACACACATAAATGATGTAAAATTCTTTGATTAAGTTTTGAATTTAGACTGCCTGAAGTTGAAGGTTTTAAAATCTTTACAGGCAAATAGTTTGCACAAGCATTAAAAATTGCTATTTAATAGTTTACATCAAAGTGGAAAAAGCTAAGAACAGGACTTTTGGGCATCTTAGTTTGCCTCTATAGAACTTAGGCTTTTGCTCTTTTGACTCCCTATGTTTTTCTAGCTGCTAGATGCTTTACTCACCTGGTCTATAGATTTTACTACTACATTTCTTTGCTTTTTGAACATGTAAAGCTCCTCAGTAGTTTGACAATTTTCATAAGCGTGCTCTTGAAGGTTACAAAGTGAACAAGATTGTTGCATTTCCTCCAAATGAGTTAATGTGTAGAAATTATGTCTGTCTCTCAATGTGTTTCACAATTTTGGTTATATTTCGAATGCAGTTTTGCATTGACACACTCACATAATCTATCTCATCGGCAAACCAGCATGAAAAAAATTAACAAGAAAAAGATAATTATGTTGCAGATCAATGGAAAATATTAAAGAAAAAACCTCTTGCTCCATATATCATGGCCAGTTCCTGGAACCGTATGTCATAACAGATACCTATACCAATACGACCAACCTCTGCACAGAGAACAGGTAATCACGATTTACTAGGACATAAAATGGTATCCAAATGATACTTTGAAGAAGGAACAGAGGACAGCGACAGACCACCAAGTAAATATGGTAAGATAAATTTATGCCAATTTGAAAATGATACATTACTAAAAATAAGAAATGGTGAAGTGGGAATTAATGCGGTCTTACCTGTAGTTATTTCGATCTTAATTGGAGAAAGGAGGCAATGTTATTTTGAAAAAGTGCAATTCCCAATGGTATGTGCCAGAAGTGGAAAATATAGAGGGGTTGAGTGGAAGACGATTATGAACTGGAAATTAACCATGTTATGCTTACCGCGGCATTTACTAGGGGCCACAAAGGATTTAACAAAAATTTATTTTTAGCAGAGGACATTGGAAGGTCAATCCAAGTACAGAAAAAGATGATTTCTCTGTTGAAGAGTAATGGGGTCACTGATAGCCCTATGCATATATAACTTGGAAGTTTTTTACTAAGCTTTGAAAACTGGTGTTTTGGATGCAAGTTGTATTCCTAGTATGAAAATAAATGAAGCATATTCTTTGACTTATGTATCAAAGGGGAGAAGAGACCTGTATCCACAATAGTTGGCGTCTCTCCTGCTGTTAGAGTCTTTGATTCCATGAAGGTAATCTTCCCAGGAATGTCAATATCGAAGAGGTGTATCTGCAGTTACAAAGAAATGTCAAAGGTATACAATCTAACTTAATAAATCTTCTTTTGGCAGCACTAAATGCTCAAGCATCTGAAGAGCGGAACTATAAACCAGTAAAGACAAGAATTCAAATTCAGATGCTTCCGTAATGTTGATGTGCACAAGCAAGTACCTTCCGGTGCTTGGCTATCAAGTTTCCCTTGCTATCAAAGACACAGCATGTATTATACAGCCGACCCTGAGACCGTTCTGATATAGAGCCACCAACTATAGTGATCTTGAGATGACGAGCAATTTCTGAGAGCATGGCTGTTGAAGGAGAAGCCTGATAACCCGCATCTATGTCCTCAGCATACACTGGGAAACTATCGTTTGAATATGGACCATTCCAAATTTCCTTTGATGCACATGAAAGACAATTAATCTTCAATGCAGGCAGTTGCTATGGTTAGTCAAAGAAAGAGTTCGTAATTTCTGAGACCCTCTATTGTTTTAACTAAAGCTCAGGACTTGTGTGATTCCGGATCCACGCAAATAACCCAGAAGCATGCAATTCTCAAGCATTGTACCAGACATAAATGAATAAGCCAACCTCTGGCATTTGTGTTGTAGAAGTATTAAAGCACCCATTGATACGAATTTCATTGCAAAAGACAGATAAGAAACTCACAGGCAAAACAACAAGGTTGGCGCCCTTAGCAGCAGCCTCCTCGATGGCTTGGCGAGCGTGCGCAATGTTCCTCTGTTTATCCGCCGTCACAGCCAACTGGCACAGCCCTATCTTAAACTAGAGAGAGAAAGAGGGTGAAAACAAGAATCAACAAAAGGAAGAAGAAGACTAGGAAAAGAATCTACCATTGAATCCATAAGAAAAAGGAGGTAAAATCAAACCTTGGTAACAGGAGGAGTGGGCAAGGGGAGGGCAGGAGGGACTCTTGCTTGCTCCGGCTTGAAAGACGAAAAAGAAGCCATTACTCTTGAAAATGAGGTGTAGGCGTGGAACCTGAGAGGCTTTAAGTTGATGGGGTTTCTGTTGCTCTTGTCGAGAAGAGAAGGAGTTAGGTGTGTAAGGGACGGCTGAGAGCGGCGGAGAGAGATGGGAATCTTCGAAGTAAAGAGGAGTGAGGATGCTGCTGACTTCATAATTTCACTTTGTACCTGGCTTTAGTATTTACCAGCGAGTACTAAGTGGTTTGGTAATTTGGCGGATAAGAAACAGAATTGCTCATTTCTCGTTGCTGCTCTCTTCGAACAGGCGTTCTGTTCCAGCAGAAGCTCGTGGTCAAAAACAAAACAAATTTTCAACAAAGAAAAACAATTGACACCTAAATTAAGAGACACAGCTTTATACGGTTATCTTAAAAACTACAGAGTAAATGGGCAGAAGAAATACGATGACAAGACATTCCTAACTTCTGTCAAACCTAAAATCATAAGTCTACTTAATGGGGAAAAGAAGCCTATCAAGACCAAGCTCATCTCTGTCTGTGAATTCAAAAAAGTAATTCATGAAGATGGAATTGACCAAGAAATAAATAAAAATGCTTACTTTCAAACCGTTCCTGATATAATAACTGCATCAACTGATTTGTCAGATTGGTTCAATACCATAATGAAACATTTGTTAACTAGAGTTGCAGAAATTCAATTGACACAATCTGGTTGGATGTTAAGCGAAGTTTTATATATTGATATACTCATAGACCCCTACAAGCCACTTTCAGCTAAATCTTATATACCATTACCAACTGATTTAGCTCTCAAAAAAGCAATTGTTAATGTTAAGAATGTGAATGACAACGAGTGTTTCAAATGGGCTGTAACATCTGCTGTGTATCCTGTTGACAAAAATGGAGAAAAACTAAGTAAACAAATGAGGTGTGACTCTCAGAAGTTTGACTGGGATGGTATTCAGTTTCCTGTTTCACTAAAAAACATAGACACGTTCGAAAAAAACAATCCTTATGCAGTGAATGTTTTTGGATATGAAGGCCATGTGTACCCACTAAGGATAAGTAAAAGGGATTCAAAGGTGGAAAATTTAAATTTACTACTAATATCAAATGACACGACAAACCACTATTGTTGGATCAAGAACATGTCAAGATTATTATCCAATCAGATCAATAACCTTCAACACAAGCGTGCTTTTTGTCATAGATGTATTAACTCATTTCCAAATGAAAAAGCATTAGAGAAACATCAAGAATACTGCAGTGTACATGAATCTGTTGCTCTCAAGACACCTGAAAAAGGCACAATTCTTAAATTTAATAATGACAATCGAAAAATGAAAGTACCTTTTGTTGTGTATGCTGATTTTGAGTGTTTCACGGAAAACATATGGACCTGTAAGCCAGATGGTAGCAAAAGTTTTACGCAACAATATCAAAAACATAAACCATCTGGTTTTTGTTATCTTATTAAATGCTTTGATGATCAAATATTTAAACCGCATCTTGTTCATTACAGTAGTCAAAAGCCTGATGAAGACATCCCACAAAAGTTTGTTGATTCTTTAGAGAAAGATATTAAG
>JAOQML010000008.1:37557254-37571526 GCA_027568935.1 Erythroxylum urbanii | reverse complement strand
CAATTATAAAATAATCAATGAATTACATATTTTCAATCATATTATACTAGAGGGGTATTTTCGTCATTGATACTATTATTTTGTTCTGTCCATTGCAACCAAACACATTTTGTTCTCTAGACGAAGACAATTTTTTCTGTTCTATCCATCGCAACCAAACACCTCACTGTCTTCAATTTTTGTTTTGTTCCGTCTTCAGATTTCTATCTCGTCCCGTCTCTACATCTTGAAGACAGCAACCAAACAGACAGTAAGTCACGGTCATGACTACTTGAGTCAAGTCCATGCAAGGTGAGTCATGACCATGACATACTGTGCCATGACCGTTCACCATTAGTCACGCCCATGACACTTTTTGTGTCATGGCCGTGACTTGCATTTTCATGACTTTTCTATTCATCTTCATGCATTTTCTTGTCTCCTCTTGATCTATTCCGTCTTCTTCTTGTTTCATAGAGACAAAGGATTGTGAATATTTGAGAAATGGCTCAAATATAGTGCTTTCGACTCACTTTAGCTCTTTCGCTTCCAAATTGTGTCTAAAATGACATATGAGTCAAAGTGAGTATCTTAAGCACTTTCCTAGCAATATTCACTAAGTGTTATTGAATAAATTCATCATCAATTAAGCACATATCATAAAGTTACACGCTTGTTCATTCTCTAGTAGTATCTACCTGATCGAGTAGTTAAGAAAATTCTACTAGTGGAATAAAGAAGGATAGGTAAGAAGCATTAGCTCCTTTAAAGCCTACACCTATTTATAATGTAATTTAAACGTTTTAGTAATTTAATTGAAATATATTTATGATATCAATTAAATATAAATTATAATTATAATTATAATTAATTCTAACTAAATCTTAGTTGGACACAAATAAGATACAATATCCCATATTAGTCTTTATTTATTAAATATCTCATATTTTGTGCTAAAGTTTTTCAAATTTTATAATCAAGTCCAACTTGATTAAATTATCTCTTCTCTCATTAATCATTCTTTGTGTGTGACTTATAAGTTCCTAAATATGTTGATAGTGAATATAAATTGTAACCCTAAATCATATTTATAAATAGATAAATTAACATCCTTTTATTTATCTTTAGTTATCTAATTAATATTAGGATATCAAAGTGATTTGAATTAACTTTTCTATACGTAATCTTTTTGTACAATTCAATTTTATCATCACACAATGTTCTAATTAAATTTGGAGTATGAAATTAATGTCTGCTCTGTTTGTGTCCAATCATATTAGTTCTTGACCATTGGTAATTGATTATAATAATGACATTTGAAAAGTATTTATAAAATGTCTGGTTGGGTTGTCAAGCCCCCAAAATAATTATGATTCTTCAAACTTTTCTTATAGTGATGGAACCAGGTCGAATCTCTAGAGAACTAAACACTAGCTTCCTAATTTCAATTAATAAAAGTAAATTGAGGGGGGTTTGATTAAATAACTGATTAACAAAAATTAATACGAAAACAAATTAAATCAACTTAATTTAAAAATTAGAAAGTCAAGATTACCAAACTCCGAATCAAGGGAAAGATCTCATCTAATTGTAACATTGATCATTAGTTTAAAAAGAATATTTCCACATTTCAACCAGTTAGCCTGAAACATATTAGGATAGTCGTAATGAGTTTCAAATTCTCCTAAATTAATTAGTTCAAATCTATATCATTCATTGACTGGGTGTGATAGCATTCCATATCAAATAAATGATAGTAATAAGCTTAGTAAAAAAGACTAACCCTAAACTAAGTAATCGAGACAATTGCAATTATTTAACTTAGTTTTTTTTGTTTATCATAAGTTAAATATGCAATTTCATAAATAACGTATTTGCTACTTGTACCAATCTTTTATGAAAATTAAGAATCACTGAACTCATGGATATAGATAAAATAATCAATATTAAATTAAATTGTCAGATTAATCAATATTAATTATTCATGAAATAAGAGAACTCAAAACAAGAAATACTTGAATTAAAACATGAATAAAAGTTAAGAACACAAAAGCTCACAAGGTTACAACTAGAATATTGAATCCCATTGAATCAAAACAATTCAGTTTAGCCACACATGACTTTTGTTCTAATAACAAAAATAGAAGAAAGATAAGGAATTGCTAAAAATGTAAGAAGAGAGAACCTATTTTTGTTGTGAGGAATGTCCCTTTTATAGGGTTTTCTGATCTAATCCTAATCTAATTCTTACTTTCAAAGATGTCTGTCTAAATTCAAATTCAAATTCATACATGATAGATAGAAGGAAGTTTCCTAGTTAAACTCTAACTCTTCAAGTGATCAGCCTTATCCATTATAGCAATCTCTTCACTTCATTTAAAATTCGTGATTATCTTCTGTACAGTCTCAATTTGATGCAATCTGTCAATCTCCACTTTTCATCTCCCAAAACAAAACAAACATTAATTTTAATATTTAAACACAAAATAAATTCAAAAAAGGAGATAATATCAAATAATATGTCAAGATAAGATTTTATCAAATTCCTCCACACCGAATTCATGCTTGTCCTTAAGTATACATCAATTCAATATATTAATCATCTTCATGAAAACCTCTCATCTCCTTTCATTTTATCCATAAATTTTCAAATGATAATTCATATTGAAAGGTTAAGATAAAATAACAATCAAGAGAATGAACAGTCATATGACCTATTGTTAAAACATAGAATCTCATTAATTCCATCAAAATTAAATGAACAAGACGTAACACCCTCATAAGGATATCACTCTATACGCTCAAAGTATTTATGGTTCATTAAGCTCTCAAATCAAAACATAGCAATTTATTTCCATAAACTTGCTCAAGAATCATACCTCCACTACTAAACAAAATGAACCTAATGCATTAATCAAAGGGATTTTATAAGGGTTATACGTGGCTTAGGTAAGGCATGACAAGAAGAATCTTTTTGGCTAAATAAATTGAAGGGTATCCACACAAGTTTCAACTTAAATCAAAGTTCACTTGATTCAAATAGCATCTCTTTCAATCACTTTTTCCTTTCTTTTCTTTTTTTCTCTTTTTTTCTTTTTCTTTTTTCTCTTTCTTTTCTTAAAACAAAAATATCAAAGAGGAGATTTTGTTTTTTTAATACTTCTCCTCTATTCTATAAAAAATAAAAACAATGCAACTTGAATCATCTAATTAACTTTTCATGGAAATAGTCAAAATCCTATGCAAATAAGCTCGATACAATTCCTTCAATTTAGGGGTTCAAAATCATTAAGGATATCAACAACAAAAAGGGTAAATTTAGCTTGTAACAAGGTTATTATGCAAGAAAAGAAAGGGTAAGGCTTAAATTTGTTCTTTTGTCACCTCTTGTGCTTTCATTCTGGAACAAACAACATGAAATTCTTTCAAGTGTTTATATGGATCTTCACCTGCAAGACCACGAAAAATAGGTAGTAAGTGAATCAAGCTAGATTTTAGTTCGAAATCTACCTTAACATCTGGAAATTGAACACATAAAGATTGTTGATTCAAATTCAATGCTGCTATTTCCCTTAACGTTTTGGGGTTGAGATTTGCCATCTTTTCATCTGCTTCTTGAAAATTAGAGTTTTCATCAATTGTTAGATCTACTGCAACTCTTCAGGTCTGAAGGTGAATGACCACTTCCTTGCTTAGTCTCTTTTCTTAAACAACGTGCTGTCTTCTCAATTTCTGGATTATATTGCAATTTACCTGTCTGAGACGCACAAGTCTTACAAGATAAGAGGCTAGCAGTAACTATAAAATAAAAATGCAAAGAAACTAAGAAACTAAAATAGTTCTTGGCAGTAATGCCAAATTTTGGCGGTTTGTCGAATCCCCTAAAATAATTATGATTCTTCAAACCTTTATAATAGTCATGGAACTAGGTCGAATTCCTAACGAACTAGACACTACCTTCTTAATTTCAATTAATCAAAGAAAATAGGGTTTTTTATTAAATAATTGCTCAACTAAAATTAATATAAAAACAAATTAAATCAATAGAATTTAAAAATGAGAAAGTCAAGATTACCAAACTTTGATTCAAGAGAAAAATCTCATCTAATTGTAACATTGATCATTGGTTTAAAAAATATTATCAAAATTCAAGCAGTTAGTCCGAAACATATTAAGATAGTAGTAGTAAGTCTCAAAAATTCCTAAATTAATTGGTTCAAATCCAGCGTCCAAAAAAAAACTCACCATCCATTGACTGGGTGTGATAACATTCTATATCAAATAAATGATAACAACAAGCTTAGTAAAAAAGACTAACCCTAAATTAAATAATCAAGATATTTGTAATTATTCAACTTAGTTTTATTGTTTATCATAAGTTAAATATGCAATTTCATAAATAACCTATTTGCTACTTATACTAATCTTTTATGACAATTATGGATCACTGAATTCATGAACAGCGATAGAATAATTAATATTAAACTAAATTGTTAAATTAACCAATATTAATCATTCATGGAATAAGAGAACTCAAAATAAGAAATACTTGAATTAAAACATGAATAAAAGTTAAGAATACAAAACCTCACAAGGTTACAGCTAAAATATCGAATCCTTTTGAATCGGAACGATTTAGTTTAGCTACACATGGCTTTTGCTCCAATAACAAAAAAGAAGAAAAATAAAGAATTGTTAAAAACGTAAGAAGAGAGAACTTATTTCTGTTGTGAGGAATGTCCCTTTTATAGGGTTTTCTGATCTAATCCTAATCTAATTATAACTTTCAAAGATGTCTATCTAAATTCAAATTGACATTCCTACATAAAGGATAGAAGGAAGTTTCCTAGTTAAACCCCTACTCCTCAAGTGATCAACCTTATCCATTACAACAATCTCTTTACGTCGTCCAAAATTTGTGATCATCATCAGTAGATTCTCAATTTGATGCAATTTTCACTTTTCATCTCCTAAAACAAAAAAAAAACATTAATTATAATATTTAAGCACCAAAATAAATTTAAAACAAAGGAGATAATATCAAATAATATGTCAAGATAAGATCTTATCAATGTCTTTTCACTTTGGCCAAGAATTTTTCGAGTTAATGCTAATTGAAAATAATAAAACATTCTGCCTAACCACTTTACGGTGATGAATCTTATATTAATCACTCAAGAACTTTCATATATTTCATATTATATCCAATGATTATTAGTTAAGCTACCACTTATAAGGATAGGTCCTAATTATTATCAAACTATAACAATTCCTATATTAGATATTATAGAGATCTCAAGTCTAAAAATCACTTATAATATTATTATAATGAGAATTTCATAGACACATAAGTAATGTTTTATATTTGGTCAGTTCAGTGAGGCATCCACATATTTGATTAAATATCCTATACTTTAGTCTATGAGATAGTCTGCTTCTTTCTTAAGGAAGAAATATAATATGTGTTAGTTTTTTATGCTCTATTAGTATCTAATATTAATAAAAATTAGGAACAAGTTAGGATTAATACGTAAAATGCAATATGAATCTCATCATACTTTTATTTGCAATATAAATTTATCACATGAACTTTATTTTATACATTAGTTAATTAAATAAATATGCATAAAATAAGGACTGTTATTAAATAATTATATTACAAAAACTATAACTAGTTGTAAAGTTGCCTTCAAAAAAAAAAAAACTAGTTGTAAAGTATAAACCAACACTTGCAAATTGTAATTATGTATATCTTATTACAATTGAGTGATATTAAATATTTCACACATTAAATGTGATCAAATTTTTTAAGGAAATAAAAATTTACATACTCAATTCAACTTCCCCCTTTAAAGATATTATAAAGCCAACAAAAAATTTGTCAATAAAACAAGTGATTCCTTAAATGTCCTTTCAATTGTAAATTGGAAATTCAATTCAAGTTCTAAATCTGGTTTGTTATGCTGAATTTGGAGGAATTGTTGAATCTATTTACAGTGAAGCTGACCCAATTTCTCTTATTCCTTTCCAGTATGTTCACAAATGTCAACTCTGGTGCTTGTAGCTTACTAAGTTTGGATGTGGATGGCAAACTTTTCCATTTGACATTCCTCTTTTTGTAAAATGTATTCTTACTTGTTTCTTTCAAAAGAGAAAACAATCATAATGCTCAGGCGAAATACTTTGGAAAGGTAAATGGCTTCATTATCTAATATTGAAACTTTCACAATTGTTAGTTCCTCTTGACTGAGACTTCAAGACGAGATTTTGTTTCCACGTGCTCGCCAACGCAAAACAATAAAATTCCATCACAGTTAAAAGTCAAAAACTTTATCATCTCAATCCCAAAAGTTAATTGCGCAAAACGCAGTCTTACGTTTGAGGGAAAAAGAACCATGCTCACTCTTTTACTAATTTACATTGATCTTAAACGATGGCCATCCACGTTTAGACATGAATTAACAATTAAAAGCACAAGGAAACGCGGAAAAAGGAGCATTTACAGGGATAAGCCGTTTCCAATGAACAGACAGAGGATGATACAAGGTGACACAAAGTTTCTAAGGCCCTTACACAATCAGAAACCTTTTGAGTCATCAATGAGTCAGGTTCTGTCCCTTTTTGCAGATAGGCGTTTCAGAAACTCATACGTAGTAATCATGGTTATTGCAGACATTGAAGTTGAAACCCACCTTGGCCCCAATCCCCTGTAACAGGCTCCTAATCCACCTTCCTTCACTAAATTTTTAAATGTTTGCATTACTGTCAATGGTCTTCTTCTTCCATTTTCTTCTCCATCAAGAACCTGCATGCGTGTTTTAATAGTGTCAAGTGGCATAGTGATTATTGCTGAAACCCCACTCGCCATGGCTGCACACATCCCTTGCACGGCCACCATTGCCTTTGGATCGGGTCTGTAACCACAGCCAACCCCACCTCTATCAGCGATTTCATCTTTTCCATTTCTGTAGCATAAAATGCCATTCCAAACTAGCCTATGTGCCACAGAGTAAGATGCCCACCAAACAGCATTAGACGGTGCATATGTCAGTATTGATATCCCAAATCCCCTGTATAATCCTCTTGGACCATCTGCGTACAGAATTTTCCTGAAGGCATCGATACCATTCGTATAGGCACATGCATTTAAACTGGGATTCATATGTTTACTGCTGTTGCTAATGCTGTAATTGCATCCCTGAACCATGAGTCTCTGGCTCACCACATCAATTGGTGTCCAAACCAGCTGAGCAGCCATGGCAGAACTCAATCCCGCAGCAGCACTAGCAATGGCTGTTGCAATAGTATCCGAAAATCCTAATCTAAGAGTGGCAGTCCCAACGCTGCTCTTGGTGATTTCAAGTGCTGCCATATAAAGGGCTCGAGCTGGTATTGTACCCATCAAAGACGTGCCAAAGCCCTTGTAGAATCCTCTAACCCCTTCGTGCTTCATGATCGAAAACGATAGGTTGGGGCACGAGATTGGAGTAGACAAAACCTGTTGCCGAGTCTTCAAAACAACAACAGGATATAGAGCAGCTGATAAACCTGAAAATAAACCAGCTCCAAGGAAGAAAAATTTGGACTTGTCCAGCATATCCCAATCAATATCTGCTGGTATTTGAATCTCTGATGATGTTGAATCATCTTCAGCCATACCCAAACTCATTTTAGCCACTGTTAAGGCTGGTCACCGTCCTCCCGTAAAGTGACTTCAAGTAGATAATAACCAGCTACTCTTTTCTTCTCTATGAATCTCAATCCTAATTCTACAACACCAGGCTAATTAAACCCTATAATTCCAAATATCCAAATCTTAACTACTATTGATACACTAAGAAATAAAGTACAATCTGTATAGCCAGTGGAATAAGACAAAAGCAAGCAAAGTCTGAATCTTCGAAAGTGAAGAGGTTATGGCAAAACGCTTAGGGGGCTTGAACTATAAATGTAGTGTATGAGGCAACAATCAGAGAGAGAAGGGCAGCAGAGTGGTAGGTGTTGATAATTGATGGATGTACATGTTGAAGGTATCTTGTTTTTTTTCTTTTACGCAGCCAGATTTGAGAGCGGACTTTAATCACCAATAACGGCTCAATCATACCTTGTTATGGATCGAAAACCCACTTCCAATATGGTAACTATTAGCCTTAACTATGCTTACCCGCGATTGAACCGCATAGAACATCTTCGTCAGCAAGTGGTAAACTGATATTGGATAAAAAGGGTTTGTTTCTGTTAGTGTTTGATAGACGACTAGGATCGCGAACTCAAAACGGAAAGGAAAACTAGATTATTGAGAGGAGCCCGGAGAGATGATGGGAAGAGAGTGGGTCAGTGACTGAAAGCGAAATGTATTTGTCGTTAGATACAAAATGGTAGAAAAAGAGGAGAGAGGACAAAGAACATGGATTTTCGCGAGGGTTTAAGGGATCGAGGACAGTCATCCATCGATTGCGGCCCACCCGCTGTTTCTATATATAATGCCTCTGGTTTTTCCTTCTTTTTCATTTTGCCCTTTCCTTTAACTCCGCCCTCACTAAGACAGTAATCCTAACTATGGGCTCAGCTTAAACCAACGGCTCCGAGGATTACATCCTCTATTTTCATAAATATGTTTTAATTTTGATTTATTAATTTTTATCCATATATTTACGTGAGACTTATATAAATATATGATTAAAAATTAGTGGCGTAAATGTAGAACAAGTTAAATGGCACAAGTGATCCCGTGTGCAATTAGTTAATTTTTTTAATTGACTATTACATATAATGTTAATTTTTATTTTTTTGTCATGCAAGAGGGGAAATGAATTAAATGCGCATAAATTTTTTATTCTTTTAAAATGATCAATAATTTATGGGATTATAATAAGTCTATGAAATTGGCAAATTGTTAAATCCAATCCCACTTGTAGATACATTCACAATTTGCAAGCTTAGGATATAAAAGAAAGCAGGGAGGAGTTAACCAAATTGATTACTTCCACTCTTTATTTTAAAGATTAATCCACTAACTTTTTCCTTTAATAGTGAAAAGGAACATTTTTTACCATCTTCTTCTTTCACTTGACACCCATCCTTTTACAACATCTTCTTCTTTCATTACTATGAAGATTAATCCTTTAAAACATATTCTTTTCACTTCTATCAAGATTAATCATTTATAACTTAAAAAATAAGCAAATTGAAACTTAATTTGCTATCATATTGCAACAAACAATCAAATTATCCCTCCTTTTCTCAACCACAATAATGTGGCTTTTGTTGGAGTTTTAGAAAAGGGTTTCAATAGGACCCCAATTTTGAAGGAAGATTCTCTCCACGAAGATGAGCTTAAGGGGCTAGAATAGGGCCCCATCCGACACACAAAAAATGAGTAGAGCACTACTAACATAAAGACTAAAGGTAGAAACAAAGTCGATGCGTAGACAGTAGCTAAATAAATAACACTATTTTTTCTATTTTTAAAAAAAAGTAGAAATATATATATTTAAAGTAGAATGCCATACTTTTTCTTTGTTTTCCTCATTGACCACGTATAAAATGCATTAAAAGCTCATAAACACCTCTCATGGCTCATATAACTTATTCAAGGCTTATTAACCTTTTATAACAATTAAAAACTTCAATATTATACATAATTCTTTTTATTATATAGTTTTTCTACTCTAAAATTTTCTCTATTACAAATCTACTACTTACAAACTAAAGTAAGTTCACCTATTGTTAATGAGCAATGTAACAGTCAATAGAGGTCAATTCCATGAGGAAGCTACGTTAATCTTGCAAAGTCTCCTAAGATATATAGTCCAAAGAATTAATGAAGATAAATGATGGTTATATTTTAGTTAATAAGATAGAAAATAATACAAAACCTACATAATAGCCAAAACAATTAAAACAATGCAAGTAATGAATAAAGAAATTGATGATAATTAATGCTTAGATAAGTACTTTCCTTAGTATCATTTTTTATATCATGATTCAATTAATTGATAGTGGATTTTTCATCTAAACCAGTAGAATTTTCTATATTGTAAGTTGCACTCTCTTGAGCTACAACTACCTATTCTTTGATTAGTTAATTTATATCTCTATCAAGTAATAAACATTTAAATGCATTAAGCATTATGAACTTCTATGAAAGGTTTCAACCTAATACAAGAAAGATCATACAAGTCTATTAAGAACAATTAATGATAATTTTCAAATATAAATCCCACTTTATAAATCAAATTGAATCAATCCATACAAAGATAAACATTAGAATTTTCTCTATCTAAACATGGAAAATATTTAGCCAGAAACCACATTCAAAATAATGCAAAAAATAAAAAAAATTATGAAAAAAATTCTAAAAGAAGGTCCTTATGTTTTGAATAGCTTGATTCATTAACATGAGTTTAGATCTTATTTCTTTAATGAAAAAGAGTTCAAAATTGGCCTTTTGAGGGTTAGAGTACCTCCTGATCGCTAACCCTCACCTTAAAAAATGTTTAAATGGTTTTAATGTTAAAAGACTATGTGGCATTGAAGAATATCAGTAGAGAAACATGACCAGAGCTATATTCATGACACAAACTATGTGCTAGTTATTATAGAAATAGGAGGATCCACAGTTTGAGGCTATAAATGTGCCAAAGACTGAATCTTTCCTTTTAAGGAAATAGGATGATCCATAACCTGGGTGGTCCAACTTGTGTCTATGGGCACTAATATATATTTAAAGTGTGGAAACTTGAATTTTTGGAGGAATTTTGGAAACTTCCACACTTTGACATCTTCTTCTCTCTAGAGGTTAATGTTACTGTCGGGAGGTTTATAAGCCCTCCAAAGGTTGATTTTGAAACTATTTTACATTGAATCTACATCCATCTTAATGGATCAAGCTACCAACATCATCAGTATTTTCATCTAGAACAATTTCTATCATAATGTCTTTGATCTTGTTTACTATTATTGTTGTTTTGAACATAATTAGCAGCTATATATTTTATATTTTTAGGTGAGAAAAAATCCTAGTGTTCATCCTTGTATGAATTCATTTATTTTGATTTATAAATCCTGAAATATTTTTATGAGCTATCTTTGATTAATCTTAATGCAGAGTTAATTATGACAGCCATTAAATATGACATAAATTCAATTTTGGATGCCTCGAGAGAGCCTACTTATAAGTAGACCACAAATTAGGTAAAGCTGTTGAATAGAGTGTTAGAGATATACCTACACAATTTCTCTAGCATTAGGGTGAAACCTCTCGTAGAATTTCATATATCTTAATTAATTTAAAGAGTTATTAGCTTGGTAGAGATATAAGTTAACCAAATGGAGAACAGATGGTGGTGCCTCAAGAGAGTGCAATTTTAGTGTTTTGGAAGTCACACTAGCCCATATTATAACACCCCACTCCACAAGGCACACTACCCAAACCTCCATCTGATATTCGAGCTCATGCCTCGTGAAACGGCGTGTTAGAGCAATCACATTTACTTATATGGCATCATACATAAATAGCACAAATATTCAAAGATTAAACTCCTCATTTCTATTGACAAAACGCAATTGACATTATAGCATTTTGCTACATAATCCATATATATACAGTGTCAAAAATACATAAGAGTTTACTACTCTTACAACATGTTCTACATGACATGATAATTATACAAAAGATTCTAACTAAACTCCACAATCTCAGCTGACCAACCTTTGAGCCATTTCTTAATGTCTAAAAAGCAAGAACTATACTTCTTCTTGAGTGTCTTAATTGTTAGGTTTCCTTTCTCGTACTTGAAAGTTAACGTTGCAATTTTGATGAGTTTTGCGAACTCAGTGAGCAAGCCATCATAGATGTGCTCACTCATATTAATCACAATGAAAATTTTCATTTTAATTATTAGACATATCATATAATCAATTATTACATATCATTTCACATTTAATTTTCCAAACAGATCAAACAATTTACTTCAATTAATCATATAACACATGTATCAATTATAAATACAATTGCTCATGAGACTCTACTTTTATTGTTAATTATTATGACCGAGTGCCTTTTTAACTATTCTATATTTATTGTGGATACCGGGCTCATTAATAACTGTCCCGTATCTATTGTGAATATCGGGCTCATTTTACTAGTGAGCCTGTGGCTCTTAATTGTATTATCAGCTTTAAGCTCTTTTTCACTGACTACTATGATCATAACCGGCTTTATCTAATCATGCAAATCGTGTAATGAAATGCAAGCAAATCACATATATACAGTTAATCATTTTCATTCAGTATACACATTTACTTTTCACTTTTTCATTGGACATAAGTCCGACATTCAACATATTTGTTTAAAACACTTATTTCTGTCAGATTTACATTCAATGAGCACTTCTAATGCAAATCTCATTAATCAAATGTCTAGAATTAAAACATTCACATCAATAATAGTTCAATAATTGAAATTTTAAACAAATACAAACAATTTTAATGAGAACATCTAGGTTACTCATAGTATGCTCCAGTTAGCTATTACTTTGACGTCCCGACAATGTCTAAATGCTGGCTTTCTATTTGCTCTTTTATATAATATAATACACACATTTATACATTACTAATTTGCTCAATAATTTTAATACTCAATCATACACATATGTATATGTGTTATGCACAATGCATGCTTAATGACAATCCTCGGTATGTATCCTCAATTCACATCTGATGGTCATTCTAAATTATCAATCTAAACATATCAAACATTTTATCAACTTGTTCAACCTTAAACTAGGTTCATTTCAAACCTCATCAAGCCTAAATGCATCATAAGGAAGTAACTTAGCATTAGTTGTTTCAAACATCACTTAAAAGACAACATTTCACTTAATATGCTAGCCCACAATCGTGGTGGACCTTCCCACGATCGTGATAGAAGTCATTGCAACTGGCCACGGTTGTTGGCCCCCGAAATTTTTTTTGGCTAAATTAAGCATAATAGTTTATGGAATAAATGCATAAGAATGAATTGAGGGAATTTTTGGCATGTAACTTAAGTACCAAAAGAGCCTAAGCTTATAAGGAAGGGTAAAGTGGACTTTTGGGACTTATTAAGGGTACACTGGGAAAAAAGAATTGTGGTCTTGTTACCTTAGAAGAGTGACAAACATGAATGGGATAGATAAGAAGACAAAAATGTGAAGAAGAGAGGTTTTGAAGAAGAGTGAAAAGAATAGAGCCTTAAACTAGGTCATGATTTCTCTTAGTCTTAAAGAGAGAATTTGAGCTTATTCAAGAAGGGAAAAAGAAAGAGGAAGGAAAGAGTTTTCTTTAGAGCCAAGAATCTCATAAATTGGGGAGGATTCACGATAAGTCATTTTTTTTTATCTCTTGGAGTTTTGAAAGGTTTTGGTTCAAAGAGCTTAAGAAATATATGGGTTGAGTATTCTAGAATTTATTTTAGTGAAAGTGCATTATGAGTTAGTCAAATCCGGATTTTTGTTGAATGGGAGTTGTGTCTTTATGAAGAAAATCAATGAGGGGTTCAAGAGAGGTAAGGGAATCAAGAGGAAAGGCATCCTTAAGTCCGATACCTAAGCAAGCAAGGATTTTTTAAGGTGAGTTACAGTTTTATGATGAAGCAACAAGCCATAAATGTCTTTCTTTCAACGATTTCGATTAAGGCATAAATGTGCCTTTGTTTGTTATTGTTTGGTGTAGCACAAAGTGTCATATATTGCTGCATGTTTTACATACCAAAAATGTTTTCTTCAAAATTTGCATGCTTTATGAAACCATGTTTCGGATATGAAAAGCAAGTTTCCAAGAATTGCCATTTTGGGCAGTAAGTTTTCAAGATCATGAAATATATGTGTTATGTGGGTTTGTGGTGGTCCCCTAAGTTAAGTCAAGTGCACTTGTCTAAAGGCTTCTTCCGCCTGCCCGCTAGTGGCATAGAGCTCCTTTATGGACTCCCATAAGTTCGCGGCTACGCAAGACCATAAATTGGAATTGTGCTAGTACGTTATGTTCAAGGCTACACAGGACCCTTAAGGGAAGTGTGTAGTACGTTCTGTTTTGGATCCACCTGAAAAATTCTGATGTGCTCATGATTCGTTTGACAAGATGATTGCATGCATTATTTGAAACTGAATATGTGTTGTTTGTGTAAAAAGGTTTTTCTACTTGTTCTAAGTTATAAACCTGTTACCCACGAGTTATAAGCTCACCCCCTCTAACTTCTGTCCAATTCAGGTGAAGCACAAGAAAGTGAGTAAATTCAGGGTACAAGGCAGCT
>JAOQML010000008.1:37536060-37552576 GCA_027568935.1 Erythroxylum urbanii | reverse complement strand
TGTGTTTTACTTTCAGTTTAAATGAACAAATTGTTTTAAAAAGAAAAAGTGATCACACATAAGTGAAGTGTAAAGAGTTTTAAAAAAAAAATACTGAGTTTTAAATTGATAAGTGATGTGACACGCCACCCTCGCGGGGCACAGACTCGGGTATCACTGTCGATATCGGGTTCGGGTTCGGCGGGAGTGGGGTGTTACACTTTGGGCCTCTATGAGTCAAAGATGACGCAGTTACGCTAGATGGTGCGGTGATATGGATATCCCAAGTTATGATGCCATCTGCATTAAAACTTCCTCAATCCATTTATTATGTGCATCTTGTCTCGCCATCTACTCCACCAGTGCTACTTGGTTTACTCAAATATTGCTCTAGACTCCCAAGATCTACTCCATGTACTTCTTTAATTGAGCTATTTTTAATTTTTCCCAGGATCTAGGTGGTGTCAATATCTTGGGTTCCAACAAATCCAAATTCTCCTTCTATGCTACTCCTCTTTTTCGGGATGGTGGTGAACCCAGTCTCGGTGGCTGCTATATTATATTTGGTTGATCCCTGTCTGCTCTCGCATTTTCTTGCTCATCCAAAAGCTCAATTAGTCAATAAATATCTCTTTTTGGTCCCTGCCTCCTATGTACCAAGTAGCATATTCTTCATAACTTTTATGTTAGGGCGACCATAATACCGAATAACCTCATCCGTGGTAGCCTCCTAAAGAATCCCATCCTTGTTACTAACAGTGTCACATATGGCCCAAAGTAAATAGTCCCTATCTTCTTTTATTTGCTATGACACCTTAATAATTGGGCTAAGGTATGATCCAAGTGAATTGGCATCCTCTTGCTTATACTCTACAGGTAGAAGACATTTATGTTATCGATGACTCTGAAGCTATCACCCTACCCACTCAGTGTATGACTTAGAATCCTATTGATGCATCTAAGCTTGTGGTGTCGAAGGGTGGATGCCTCGGATTTGCTCCGGTTATATTCATCCTCCTCGCTAATGGTGCGCAAGACATCTTGAGCACACTTCCCGTACAAAAATTCTATCTGAAGGGCTATGTACCCCTATGTCCCTACAAACTCTTGGTTATAAAGACCCATCATTACAGAGAAATCTGTGTAGCTCATCCTGATCATCTCTCCAAACATCCTGAAGTGAATCATACTTGATTGGTCTAAATTATAGCTTCACTTTCTACAAAGAATGTGGATAACACCTCGAGTGTAAGCTCCCAGTATAAGGGCTTCACAATTTCAAAGAAGCGAGACCATGTTGCAATACTGATTAAGTCCTAAACCTGTTGGGCTAAGTTGATTTGCTCATGCGCCTCCCAATTGATGCATCTACTGATCCTAAACATCTTCTCCTTAAGCCTCTAATATTACTCCTTATGGGTTCTGACATTGAAATGAAACAAGTTGTGTCACTTTAGTAGGTGTACTGTAGTCTCTTGCACTGGTGGTGGGTGAGCTCCACTTGGGTTTTAAATGACCCTTCGCATCTTGGTCTCTTCCTAGGTACCTCCTTTGCTCTTCATTTTTGCATGACTTGCATTCTTCTTGTCATTGTACTTGAAATAATTTAAATGTGAAAAAATAATAGATACAAATATGAACAAAAACTTTTCTCCACACTTGGTTCATATGCTCAGTATACTATGGAATTGTGAAAACTCACACTTAAATTAAATTACTAAAAATAATGTAAAATAGACATAAATAAATAATAGAAAAATAATAGTAATTAGAAAATTAAAATGTAGTTAACCAATAAAATTAATCTCGTGTTATCATAAATCTTTAGAAAATTTGCGACTTATGTATTATGGTCCTTATCTCATAGTCTATCAAACTGAACTAATTGTTACACCATCTAAATAATACTTAGTTTAATCTCAAAATTTTTGGTGTTGATAGTCAGTCTCACAATGTTGGACTCTACTCCCATCAAGTACAATCTAGCATAATCAATCATAGTTCTTAGTTGGTTTACTATAGTTCTTGATTGTTCAGTATGAATCCGACCTTTTAAGTCCTCTATCTTCCGATCTAACTCAAACTATCTAGGTAGGGTTTTGCAGAGATTTATACAAGTTGTTATCTCAATCTTTGGATCTTATTTTACTAACTATGATGGATTACCTTGAATCATAAACTATTCCCAAGATCTGTGAAAAATGAAAAAACCAAAGAGTTAATAAAATAAATAAATTGACTAGATATAACAAAAATTAAAATAAGTAACAATGGCTAGATTAATAAAAGCTAGTTTTTCCTAATATTATAGTCCTTAGTAACGGTGCTAAAAACTTATGATATATTATATGTTTTAACGGCAAGTGCTGGTGTAAAGACAGCTAGCACTATCAAGTATAGATTGATCCTATAAGGACTGCAAGTACTGGTATTAACCCTCTTTTCTATTATCTAACTACGAAATCAAGTTTTGGATTTAACATAAAACTAAAATAAACAAACTAAACTAATATTCAACACAAGAATGAACTAGGATAAAGAAAGCACTACAATTAAATAATATCAAATAAGTAGTATCTAGGTGATGAATCCCCTTAAAATATCTTAAACATGAACCCTCTATAATGCAATTAAATTATTGATTATTAGATCGTAAAAATTACTATTTTCTGTTAATATATTTTTCAAGACTTGTAAAAACTAACTCTCGATTGATTAATTGAGAACTCTTTCTAGTTAAAACCACTCAGATGATATTATTCCTCTCTATTCATGAATTTTACTATTAGGTTTGACCTTAATTCAAAAGATTTATATCGACCTATCTCTAGGTTTGTATGTAACTTCTTTCAATTATGGTAGATGTATTCATACAAGAGGATTTCTCAATCTCAATCTCAATCATATAAAATTAAATATTTAAATAATGTCTTGGAAATATTAATTCAAAAATATAAACACATAATTGAATCACAATAAATCAATTAATTAAATTGCATTGAATAAAAGATTATATGATACTATCCATCTCGACTTAGGGTTGATTACACCTAGGCACTAAACAAATTAGTACCTAAACATAAAAAAAAATAGCATCAAGTATTGAACAGAACAATTAGAATAAAAGAACTCATGATCTATATATTCCCCTTTATCTCTGTTGAAGTCTTCTCGAAATTTCGGTGAAAGATTGCTCTCTATCGGATCTCTTGAAGTAATGTTCATGTTTCCTCAACTTAGGTTCATAACTGTGTCTTCTACTCTATATTTGGTCGCTAATCCAATTCTAATTGCTTCCCCCTTAGTCTAGCCTTCATAACTTTTTTAAAAGTGCGAAACTAAGATTTTTGGAATAAATACGGTCACTTACACGATCGTGTGAGTGACCATGTATCTTAAAATTACCTTAAAATCACAACTTTACATGTTTCCAGAAGTTAACAAGGCTATATAAATGGTTGTGTATGTCACATACATAGGCGTGTATCTTCACACGGGTATAAATAACGTTTTCGAAGCTTCACATATTTACAGTAGCTTACACAGTCCCTGTAGACAATCATATGTCCCCAAAGTTGCTTCAATTCTTTTATTTTATCCCTTGATTTAGCCCAAAATCTTTCTCCTTTTAGTCTGTAAAGGAAATTATTACCTAAAAATACATTCAAAGCAAAATAAGTATCAAAATAACACAAAACTCTCAACACAACTAGCAAAACATATTAAATATGGGTCTAAAAATATAGTCAATTAATCGTTTATTATTTTTCTTCTTATTTGATTATTTATTGGTTGTAGGTTTAAATTGCACATTAATATTGATTAGTTGGTTTGGGTTTTGGGTGTGGGCTATGGATCTTTCATATTAGGTCTTAATCACTCTTGTTTTTGTTTCTTGAATGGACTATATCAAACATAAATTTACTAATATTATAGATTGATCCTCTTATGTACAAGGTAACAGAAATTCACGAACAGGCTAAGTGAAACGAGTATGGTTCACTTTTCGGCAAAGATATGGGCTGCCATATCTAATACGCCTCCAAGCCCAAGCCATCATCAAATCCTTCCATTTTGAGTCGAATAACATAAAAGCTGCGGTTGAAGCGTCAGCGCGAGATCAGCATTATTAACCTAAAAAAGGTTTGAAGAAGCTTCAAGTGACTTCTATACGGTGTAGGTGAAGACTGGAACTATGTGGAACTGTGGACCCCCCTTTACCTTTATCTTTATGCCATTCATTCAAGTCTGGAAATTTCTCCTGCTTCTTACCATTGCTTTACAAATAACGTCTCATCCCTCTGTTGTTCTACGCAGCTTCTTATCAGCAATTCTAGCAACTTTGTGTGTCATCTAGTTCAAGCTTTGCCATTTCAAGCATCTCATATGGACCTCAGGAACTTGGGTTTTGACTCTCCTGTCTTGTCAGTCCTTGAAGACATGCTGGAGTTCCAAGAGGAGCCACGAAACAACCCATCTCGTACTTATGTCCGAGACGCGAAGGCCATGGCTGCCACTCCAGCAGACGTGTTGGAATACCCGAAATCCTATAAATTCGTGGTCGACATGCCAGGAATCAAAGGCAGCCAGATCAAGGTTCAAGTGGAGGATGACAATGTTCTGGTGGTTAGTGGGGAGCGAAATAGGGAGAAAGATAACAACGGCGTCAAGTACCTTAGAATGGAGAGGAGGATTGGCAAGTTCATGAGGAAATTTGCATTACCAGATAATGCTAACATGGATGCAATCTCTGCTGTGTGTCAAGACGGTGTTCTCACTGTCACTGTCGACAAGTTGCCCCCTCCTGAGCCCAAGAAACCGAAGACCATCGATGTTAAGATCGCATGAAAAGTATCCACCTAGACCTAGTTATAAGGCAATGTCAGCTGCTTCGTATGTAATGAGAGTGAGTTCGAACGAGAAACTTTGGAGTTTGGTTCTGCCTGTTTCTGATTAATAGTCGGAGTAATTAAGTTTTCCTTCTTGATATTTTACGATCATTATACTGAACTGCTTTGAATTTAAGAATAAGATTTAATATTTGTAAAATTCTGGGAGTTGAAATTTTGTTAAACCTCACCCGAGTCAGCGCAGGTAGAGGCTTATGTTATATATGGCAATTCTAATACTTTTTCATTCTAATTTGACACTGCTTGTACCACTCTTGTTTCAAATTTATATTGTTCCAAATATCTATAATTCCAATACACAATATTCAATCAACAACAAATGACTAAAGATAAATAACATTAAAATCAAGCTTAATTCAATATACATAAAGTGGCTGTAAATCATGCAACTTTAGATTTATAATTATATTTGGATCTTTTAGTAATTTAATTTACTTATAATTTCAATTAAACTTATTAGAATTACAATTAATTCGGTGCAATTAAGACCCAATATCTAATATTAACTTTTATTTTTCAAATATCTTATAGTTGAACTTAAAGTTTCTCATAACTTTATTAAATTATCTTTTTTTCTTCAACCATTGTTTATATGTAATTCATAAGATTTCTAAATATATTGGCAATGGACACAACTTATAATTTTTTCTATAATTAAATATTTTATATCAATATATCAAAATTAATATCTAACAATATATCAAGACTATCTAAATATTAAGAATATTAACGTAGTTTTAACTAATCGTTCCATGCATGATTCTTTGTATAATTCAATATTTTCATTATTCGATACTTCAATTAGACATAAAGTATAGAATTAGTGCCTATTCTATCTTATTCAACTCATATTAGTTTTTTAATGTTAGTAACTAATTTTTATAGCGACATTTGAAAACTATTTTCAAAAAGTGTCATTTCACATTTGCAAGGAATTTCTCAAATCATTACTAATTGAAAATAATGAAATATTATCTTTAAATGCTTTACGGTAATGAACTATATATTGATCATTCACTTACCTCCACGTAGTTCATGCAATATCAATTGACTAAAAAATGAGTTATCTTTGATTAAGATAATTCATAAACATCATTAAAATATACCAACCTTCAAATGGAGGTACTTTGAATATTTGAAGTCAAATAATCATTTATAAAATTGTCACAATGAGCATTTTTAAGAAATAAACAAGTAATGTTTCATATAAATTTTTTAATGTCAAGTAAATTCAACAAACTTGATCTCTGGCAAGCACTCACATATTTTTTGTATATTCTATGTATTTTAGTCATTGAGATCAACTACTTACTTAACAAAGAAAAAATATAAAGCGTGCGAGTGTTTTTGCTATATTAATGATTCTTAACTATCCTCTTAATTAAGATAAATCGTAAAAATTCATACTTGAATATTTGATGAGACCTTAGCTCCTTTCACAAGTCTAATAAATTTAAGGCTCCATAATACATTGCTATTTGAATGACAAGGGACAATACCAATTTGATACATATTTCTAATACCGTTGAAGTTTTTCATATACAGATTTGTCACCACTAACTAGGCAATTATACCTATCATTGATATTTACAATAGTAAGTAAGATATTGATCCCATAAAGAAGTATTGTGAATAGAAAAGCCAAATACTATTAACTAATACTTCTAACATTCAGTGATTGCTTACCACTCTTTGATGCCATAAACAAAAAGATATGAAACTGGAAGAATCAATTTTTATTTTATGCATAAAGACCGTAACTTGTTATACCTTTGTTAAATAATGTACATAATTATTAAAGCTATCATATTATGCTTCTAAAAGTTTAATTAAATAATTGAGAGGATAATAAGGAACTTTCTTTGGTTAGTTGATGTAAAGAAGAGAAGAAATTCCAAAGTGAAATGGTTTGACGTTTATGCTCTTTGCTAAAAAAAAGCTTGAGGCTTATAAAAATATAAGATATGAATAAAATGCTCTTCATTAAGAGAATATAGAAGGTACTCAATAATAAGGAGTCCATATGAGTAAGATGGATACAATCTCACCACTTAAAAGTAACTAATTTTTGGAATTTGAAAGACAAGAAAGACAACTCATATCCTTTAAATCAGGTGTTAAGGATAAGGAAGTCTATAAGGTAAGAATTCAAAGCAATTATAGGCAATATGAATATACATATTTTTGGTTTGACAATTGGAATGGTTTAGGAGTATTGCATATAATACTCGAAGCATAGTCACTCAAACACGTGCTTATTGAGAATGTCAAAGTAAAAGAGATTGTTCAAGGAAATCAATGGCAATATAACCTTAGAGGCTTCTCCTTCATTAGATATAACATAATAAGATACACACCTAATGGCTCTAAGATAGACTACAAGATGTCTTAGATATAGATCAGGGAAGTTTACAAATAAATACTACTTACAATTAATTAGAGCACATCAATAGAGATTATGTTGGGCTAAGATGGTGTTTGTGAAATCAAACATACCAAAACCTCCTTCATAGTGTGGTTAATAGTAAAAAGGAGGTTCAAAGCAAAGGATATAACTAAAGGCAGTATGGACCTAGTATGTAACTTATGAAAGTTAGACAATGAAAGTATTTCTTGTTGGTTTTTTAATGTTAAGACTTAAAATTACTTTTGGAACAAGTTTAAATGAGATGTAACTCTTATTCTCCTAGGGAATTCTAATAAAGGAGGCTAGAAAAATCAAATATAACTCAAAAAGGGACCTGGGAGTATCTAGGTTAACCTTTACTTGATTTATAAGGAAAGAAATGGTAACATATTTGGTTCTAAACCATCAAATTCTCTAACTTTTCTGTTTATAAGTCTAAACTAGATAAAAGAAGGAAGCACTAATATATGGTAAAGTTGGAGAAAAAGCTAGCAGTGGGGTGAAATCTAAATGGAACTTCGAAAGGGACTCTAAGACTTACTGAAGAACCTGGTGGAGATTGATGTATTAATTCATCTTATTCAAGACTGAATTAAACATTACATCTACACCTTTATGTTAAATGGTTGGAGCTTACAGATTCTATACTTTGTTCTAATTTATATGTGATTAACAGTATTTATCCATCAAGATTTTAGATTTGTGCATTATGCCATTTATATTAGAGCTAGGCTAGTGTAAGATTAGATCCTTATAATTTTTTTCATGGCTTCTCCTTCCTAAAATGTCTATTTCTATTTGGCACTCTTTTTTGTAGGCTTAAATATGTGAACAGCCTTAGAAATGGCTCTAAGAAGAGATTGAATATTTTCTGGTTTCCTTTCTGAAGGTCAACTTAATCAAGTTTATTCAACTTCCAAAAAAATAAAGAGATGGTTTTTATGGAGTTTAGAATAAAGGAAAAAAAACTAAACCTAATAACTGACAATAGTTAAGGAAGTCGATGAAAATATGAATAATCAAAAGACAATGAAATCAAATAGCTATGTTTAGATAAGTACTTCCCCTAGCAACACTCAGGGCCCGTCCTGACTAAGAGTAGAAAGGGCCCTCCCTAAGGCCCATGCTTATTGGAGGCCTATTAATTATAAGTTATTTTACAATATTGGAGTTTTCACTTGAACAAAATAGGATTGGATAGAGTTTTTATTTTTAAAGATTTAAAGGAATTTATTTAAGGAGCAAACATCAATCTCAATTTGGTAAAAAAAATAGAGCTTGGCTCGTCATCATACTTATGAAAACCTTTTAGGAGGTAAGACAATGGCGAAAGTGAGCATTTCAAAATGAAATTGCTCCTGCCAAATACCAAGATTCACATTTTCCTAGTTAAAATTCAATAAGAAAAAGTCTTAAATTCAAGAATTTCGCCTTGACCTTGCCTACATCAATATCATTCCCAATTAGGTAAGAAAAACATCTCATTTATTCTCCTCAAATCTCATTTTATTGCTTTGAATTTTAGATTTTTTTAGTAGCTCTTTTGATTTGAAGACTAGGTAAAATTTTGAAATTTGAATATAAGTATAATAGCTTTTTCAATTTAGGTTGAATTTTCTATTTTCGAATAGAAACTTAGATTAAATTTTGGGTATAATTTATCTTTCTTTCATTTCCTATTTCAATTGTAGCTTATTTGAATAAATTGAAGTTTGTCAATTTGATTATATATGATATTTGTCAATTGCAATTCTAAATATAATTTCCAATCGAATTGAAGTTTATTTAGGTAATTTTTGTCTCTTTCATTTCATACATATCATAGTTGATATTTTATCCCTTATTTCCTTCTTCAATTACAATTTATCTCTCTTTTATTTATTAAGTCATAATTAAAATTTTTTGATTTATAGGTTTGACCGATTTTTTATGTATAAATTTAATTTAGTAAATTACTGACAAAATCTGATTTCAATATTTCTATAATGTGAATATTGATGTTAATCTCTATTCTCCTTAGTGAAAAATGGATCATTGCTAGTTTTGATGTTTAAGAATTACTTGAAAGGTAGTCAAAAATGAATTTTAAGTATGATAACTTTGATCATAAAAGTTCTCTTTGTTTTTTCATTTTTAATAAAGGATATTAATTTTGACTCTTTGTTTTTTTGTCTCGAATATATAATATTGTCGATATATCTTTGTGATAAATGGTCAAGTTATTATTGTTCTATTGCACCTACTTGCTTCTTTCAGTTCCATACATATGCTTTGGTTTTCTTCTAGGTCAACCGTGTTATGTTATTTTTATAATGTTGCCTAAAAAGCATTTGCCTAGAAATGAAAAATGGAAAAAGAGTAGAATAGTTAATATCTTAAAAAAGAGTAATTGATAAATTTGTTAAAAGAGTAAGTATTCTAGTGAAAATTATGAGAAAATATGTGAAGATAGTTTTGAACAACCTAATGAAAATTTATGTGATGAGATTCATATTCATAAGAATGATAACAATTTGAGTAAGTATAAGCATATATCAAATGTATCCAATTTAGACAATTTAAAGGTAGATGAGCAACTAATCCCTCTATTAAATATTTATGATCCTAAAACTTTAGATAATCTTGGCAATAAAATACAAAACATTTCAATTGAAGAAATGCCTATAAAGGAATCAAATCTTTTGTTTTCTTTAGACAGTACATATTTGCATATTATCAAATAGGGGCCCTTCCTTTTACTTTGTCCTAAGCCTATAAAACGTTAGGAACAACCTTAGTAACACTTTCGATTTGATTATTTAATTAACCTATAATTAATATATTCTCTGGACCAGTAAGACTTCCTAATATTAAAAATTGCACTCTCTTGAGCTACAACTACTTACTCTCTAGACAGTTAACAAGTTTGAATGCACTAAATTACTTGAAATCTCATGAAAGGTTTCACCTAAACACCATAAAGATCATGTAGGTCTTCCTCGAGCATCTTGTTAACCCTCTCTATCTAAGCCACAATCCATTCACAAGCAAGTTCTCTCGAGTTAGGTAAATTAAAATCAAATTTAGATGCTAACATGAATAAATCAACATTGATAATAGAAATAGTAGTTATCTACTCTACATGTTCAAAATAGAAAAATCAAATGACAAAAATAAATGAATCATAATATAAGTAAATTTAGGTAACTCCTTAATTTCATTGATAACTTGATTTATTAAGATGATATTTGGATCTTGATTCACTAGTGTAAACATCTTAAAATTGATTATTAAAAGGTTAGGGAAGCCTCATGATGGCTAACCCTAGCTTTTCAACAGAAAAGATGTTTCTTAGGTCTAGTTTCTCTAATAGACGACTTAAATCTTAAAAAAAAGGTTTTTAACCTTAAATGCGTTTTAATCTAGCTATGCTAGGGTCTCTCTTATGGGCCCTTTAATGTGTCTTCTAGGTCATAAACATGGCCTCTAGCACAGTTATGTCTCCAAGCCATAGATCTTACTGTTTCTTTGAAGATGAATACACAGCCTATGGCGTGACTCTCTCCTTTAACCATGAATCACATTATCTTCTATTAAGTTTGCACATGATCTCTTATAAGACTATGGCTTATATCATGCCACTTAATATAGTTGATCTCCTCAACAACTTCATCATTTTTCTCTTTGGATCTCTAATGTAATAGCCAGTTTCCAAAACTTACTGAAATGCTAGACTTTTGAGTCATATCATTTTAGAATTTATGAGGTGTATTTCATTCATATGCATAATATGAGCATATACACACATAAATGTTTATTTGGAAAACATTGCAAAGATAGTATATGCACTCAATTGACATGTTTCGGGGTATGAAAGGTTCAAAATGATGATGATTTGATTATATATTGCTTATGTCTTGAATTTGGGTTTGATGGATTATAATTAGTAATTTGGAGTTAATTGTTCCAATTGGGAAATTGATGAATTAAAATATACATTTGGTCTAGGAAAAATATTAAGTGGCAAGACAAGTTGACACGTGGAAATTTAAGATGACTAGGCCTATAAAATAAGTGACACATGGCAGTAAAATTTAATGACAAATGGCTTGGAGAATCGAGTGACAAACAGCTTAAAGAATCAAGTGAAAAATGGCCTATGATCTTGTTGACATTTGGTAGCTTATATAGAGGACAAGTGGATTGCATACATATGTGACAAATGTCATTGTAAAATAGTGACACCTATCTCTTAATGAATTAAGCTAATGTAGAAATTATTTTTGCTGCCTTCTTTCTTCTCTTTCCCTCTCACCACCGAAACTCACACATACCCTCAAAACTTGGAATTTTTGCTTAAATTATGTTCATCGCCACTCAAAATCTTTACTAAATTTTGAATCAACAAAGCTATATTCTGCTGATTTCTTATTGTTGCTGAAAAAAAAACATTCTATTTCCATCTTGTTCTTGGAATTGTGCTTGCATGCATGAAAGGCTAGGTTACCTTGATAATTGAGGAGGCAATTAAGCTGATCAAATAAGTGAAAGACTGATCTCTTGTGATATATGTTAATAGAACTTAATGATGACTGAATTGGGGAAGGATTGATTGTGATATTGCTGTTAAATGAGTGTTGCAAAATGATGCATGAATGGTAGTTTCTATTCTATTTAGCATGCATAAAAAACAATAATTTATGAGAAAACAATAATTTATAAGCTGTTAAATAAATGATTTTAAGCTAGAAATTAAGATGAAATTGATGAGGAATTCACGTGTAATTAAGTTATAATTGAGGTATAATTAATGGACAGTTATGAAGGTGTTTTGAATTTGATATTAAAGATTTTTCTTTTAAATATGGAAAAAAATTGTGGATGTTAGTGTATGTGTAAGAATGATTGTTAGTTATTTAAATGAATAGAATATAGAAAGCTATAATCTAACCAAGATGGAAGCTATATTAACTTGAATTGAAGTAGGTTTTGATAGTATGAATTCTAGAAAAATTGAAGTGTTATTGATGATCCTAAGTAGATGAAATTCATGGAGAATTGAGGGAAATTGGATAGTTCACAATCGGGGCACTCATCCCACGATCCACGATAGTGGTCAAAGCTTTTAAATGATAATTTTGGTTTTGTTAATTTGTTGAACCAAATGAGGATTAGTCACTCTACATTGGTGTATTTGGACTTAATTAAGGCTTGAAATCAACCTAGATTGTTGCTTAATTAATTGGTTAAGAATTTGATGAGTTTAGGTTGTTAATTGATGTCATTATTTAATGAATGAATTGTCACGACATCAATGTATTTAAATCTGGAAATTTTAAGTTATTAAAGGAATAAAAGTGTTCTTATGAATGCGAACATGATCCAAAGGATATAAGTAAGGTGTATTAGGCATGAATGAATGAGAATTGAAAATTTGTGTGAATGTATATTGCTAGAAAAGGTTGATGAATGTATGATTGATGAATTTAGAGTAATCAAACTTACTTAAGGTATAAACCTGAATGTAAAGTGGTAATATACAAGCTATAATAATTGAATGGTCAAGACTTGTGGATAAGAATACATACCCAGAAAGGTCAATTAAGCATGCATGGAACATGATATATATATACATGTGTATGATTGTATATTCATATAATTGAATAAATTAGTGGTAGTGATGTGTAAATTATGTTTGTATTGCATGAATTTAGACACATAAGTTGATCGTCAGCATCCAGACATTGCTGGATCATCAAGACAATAGTTATTCTGGAACATACTGTGAGTTAACCTAGATGTGTAAATTCAATTATATGTGCTTCTATTTGAATTGTTTGTGTATTGTGGAATGTGTGAACAACTGAATGATGAATGTCAGACTTAAATCCAAAGAATTTGATATATGAAATGAGCACATTAAATGAAAAGTACTGAAAGGATAATATGTGAATTGATGCATCTCATTACATTGAAATGCATGATCAGATAAAGGACTTGTGACTGGAGTAGCCGATGTGTGAAAAAGAGCTTTAATCTCAGGATTATACACAGAGAGCCACAGGTTTAGATAACAATGAGCTCGGTATCCACAACGAATATGGGACAGTAAATAAAACGAGCTTGGTATCTACAACAGATATAGGGCAGTAAATTGGGTTGATAGGCACTTAGTCACAATAAAGCAAAATAAGAATGGAGTCATACGTACATTTGCATATAAAACTTTACATGTATAATATAAATGAATGAGATGATTTATTAGATTTTTTTGAAATAGTGATATGAAATAATTGAATACGTGTTGTACTTGTTGACATATGATATAATGTGATGTGAAATTCAATGCCGGATAATGTGTTATACTTGGTGAATTGGGTTATATACTTGTCTTTATGTTCTAACTTGAGTAAGCAAATCAATGATGGTTCACTCACTGAGTTCGTAAATTCATCAAAATTGCAACGTTGATTTTCAGGTTCAAGGGAGATCTAGCTTCTAAAGCAATCTAATAGAATTCTAATACTGTTATTTCAGGGACAAGAATAGCTCAAAGGTCTGGTCAGCTGATACCTACAAAGTTTAGACAGATGTATTTTGTATTAGCATTCCATGTTATGACACATTGTCTCTAGTGTGTAATTTTTGTGTTGTATGATGTACTAGGATTGAGTTCAAAACTGTTACGTATGGTCTACTTAAATTTGGAATGTTAATGACATATATGACTTATTATGATTGTTAAGGAAATAAGTATTTGGAATGCTTAAGTTATATTGATGCCTCAGATTGTATTTATGTGATTGTTCTAATGTACCATTTCCTTAGAGTATATTCTTGACTATCCGTGGATATGTTTGGGTATGGTATGTTAGATCCAATCTAACAGGCTTAAAACTAGTAACTTCCTTTCATATACTTAGGAATTCCTATTTCTTATAAAAGTCCAACTTATAGGAACATTTTTCCTCTTATTAAATGAATTCAAAAGAGGATTAATAACTTATGCAATAAGAGTCTCTCCATTGTAGGTACGGTACAATTGATCAATTTTTTCCTTAATTCAATATATATATACTAGTCTTCTCATATAATTTTCCCTAAAATCTTGATAAAATATATAAAGAAGATGCTTAGGAGTTTTCTTTAGTTGGGAGATACAAGTTGTGGACTTTTTACCAAAGTAACATAGGAAAATGTTTGTCTACATAAAAAGAAAGTGGGACTTGGTATTGTAGATATCAAACTGAGCTATAATGTTCAAATTATATGAGAGTTTGAAGGATTCTAGTTGCAAAAGAATCTCTATAGGTTAAATGAGTTTTCACTCATTATGTAAATACTCAAAACTTTTAAAATTGTCTCTCCAAATGTCAATACTTCTTGGAATGTACTATATATACTAAACCTTAGGGAGCAGATGAAGACTAAGATCAAACATAGAATAGGAATTATGAAAACACTAATTCTTGGAAAGATAATTAAGAGTATTTTAGGTCCTTTAATTGATAACACAAACTGCTCAACTTTAAGGGGAATAATATATGAGCTGGTTTGAAGAAAAGAAATCCAAGAGGAGAATAAATACAACATTAACTAGGGTATAAAGTATGAATTAATTACAATTGCTCCTAATTTCTATCCTGATTTTGTTAATAGGGACAACATCATTTGGTCAAGGTATCCGTCACGTATTTACCCCAACAATTTTTATAGATAATTGATGAGAGATAGAGCTCCTAAGGTTCTTTAGCATAATTTGGTTTAGTTCAAACAGGCCATCTTTAAGAATTTATTCATTACATGGTTAGTTATCAAAGAGAAGTTATCCACTAAGGACAGAATCCATGGTTTTTCACTTACAGCATTCACTTGTCCTATATATCATAAAGCTTATAAATCTATAGAACAATTATTCTTCTAAACTAACTTAACTAATTTTCTATGGAAAATGATATAATCTCACTGCTAGCCCGCAATTGGCTAGATATCATAGCTTAGATCCATTATAAGAGGTGGATGACTAAGGAGGATTTGGTTAACTTCAAGATCTTCTTTGTAGTAAAAATTTATGTTATATGAAAGGAAAGGAATTAAAGGGTCATCCAAAGGAAGGAAGAAAGATGTAACAGGTCCTAATGGAATTGATGAATATGATAAGAGACTTGATCCTATCTTCTTCCTTGCTAAGGTAATATATTATTAGCACCTCCTTTACTTTCTAAATACCTAATGGAAAGCGAGCGTTCTAATACTTGTTAATGTTTAAAAGTCATATATCGTCTTCTCCAACGCATACCTCTAAGTTGAGACAGCTAAACTAGAAAATATATGCCAAAAATTAGTTTACTTTATTCATTAGATAGTTTGATCACTTTAATTGTAATTTTATTATATTTCATGCTTGTGTAGGTTACTTTAATGCTAAATTTGTACTTTTAAACTCATTTTTTATTTAATTTAATCTTTAATTCTCAAAAAATCTAAAGAAATTAAAAAAGGTGTATAAGTATGAGAATACTTATAAAAAGATATCCTATGGAGATTTCTAGGTTATGGACTAGAAGTTTGAAAATAGTGTTTAAAACTTGAAAATGAAATGTAGTTAAAACTAATGATATAAAACTTAACTATGGCCATGAGAAATTAAACAACATTCTATTACTCAAAATTAAAATATTATAAGGTTAAAATTATCATTATTAATAGAGAAGTAAATAATAATAATGAGCAAATAAAATATAATGAAAAGACTAATTTAGTAAAATTTGAATCAAACAAACATAATACTCTCAATATGTTTTTATCTTTTATTTTTTATGATTAGTGTGCCATGTATACCTTTATATTAAAGGAGTTAACAAAAAATATTAATAATATTATTAATATTGGGAGATTGAAAAATAGTATAAGTATTTGATTCATCATCATCATACTCAGTTGAATCCGGCATCAATGTGGGGTTTGGGGAGATCTAATAGTACGTAGTCTTATCCTTACAAAGTAGAGAGACTGATTCTAAAACTAATTATAATAATGAGGTGTTTGGTTGACTGGAATCAGCATTCCATTCCTAATCTATTCTTAGTAATAGGCTATTCCTTTAGTTGAAGAAAAAATACAGAGTATATAATCAAAGAGTTTACTTATTCCTTGATAGGGCATTTGGTTGACTGGAATCACCATTCCATTCCTGATTTATTCTCGGTTGTAGGTTATTTCCTTATTAGAAAAAATATCC
>JAOQML010000008.1:37512876-37526363 GCA_027568935.1 Erythroxylum urbanii | reverse complement strand
TGATAATTAATTAATTTAAAAATATAATGTATTATATTAAAATTATTAACATAAGTGTATAATTACAAAAATAAAACAGGATGATAAAACCAAATATATTTTTGTTTTTAATTTTTTATTACAAATCTTAACCAAACAAATTTTTTATTTCAATTTTTATATTACAAATTTCAACCAATCAGATTTTTGTTTTTTAAAGAAAAAACATAAACCAAAAATAGAAAACAAAAATGAAAAATCAAATAAGAAAAACAAAAGTAGAATCAAACAAGTTTTAAAGACCATGGTTGCTGTAACTGCGAAAGTACCGGAACGATAGAAAATATTTCAATAAGGAACAACTGAAAGGGATGGACTCCTACTTGACTTGCATTACACTGATCCTACGCCAAGGATCAAGCTCTCAAGTGGAAGTTCGCCGGAAAACATTCTTTACTGTTGTCAACGAAGACAGCCTTGGTTTAATTTCTTATCTAAAATGTTGTCATGGTCTTAATATCAGTTACCAACAGATACATGACACATTAAGTTTGTTATGCAATAGTACTGAGAAATGCACTGTTACGCATTTAGATAAAGAACTATTTAGGTGAAAGCGTTCAGTTGGTTAGAAAAGACCAACATTCCATAATACGTGCAGCATCTTGGAATCGCGTAGCAACTCCGGCAGCCTAGCACTCCTAAATATTGTCCACTTTTTCTCATTAATTTTTCTTTTCTCAGTAGCTTCTTCTCTCAGGTAGGGCTATCCATCAGTAAGGATAAACTAAACAAGGAAGCATAATTCGCTAAGCTGCGGTTTTTCTACCCTCAGAAGTTCCAGTCGTGACAATCTAGAATCGGAAGACGTATCAATGGTTGCGTTCTCGTAAAAAATTGGGTCTTCATTGAGTGGCTTTTTTTTAGCAAGCAAAGTGGATTGGATGCAGGTAAGCAGATTTTGCTGTACTATAAAGTGAGAAGACTTGATGTTTATCAAGTCAATCAACTGCTTTAATCTTACCTCTATAGCTGCAACGCTTTGAAACTCATATTGCACCGGCCGTCAGACTTTTTGTGCTTCCTCTATTCTAGTATAGGAAGAACCAGTTCCATTTATCACAGTAAGCACCTAATAGATCTCCGATTAAAATCAGGTCAGGTTAGTGACTTCTTATTCATAAATCCACATCACAATATCCCAAAAAATTGCCAACACATTTATACAAGTTTACTTGTACCAAATCGTAAGATGATAAGATTCACTATTAAGCATCAATTCAATTTAAGAAAACGTCATAACAATCTAACTTTTATGATTCGGGGAAGACAATTAGAATATTAATGAACATGCTGCCCTGAGAATCTGCAGCCGAGTCATCTTTGCATTCAAAATTTAGTATGTCACTGAAACCGCAATCATTAATTAGTAATGTTCAATAACCAATTCGAAGCTTAAAAAAGCTTTAATCCATCTCATTACTGTAGCATACGGTCAAGATAGGGACAAGGGTATAATCCTTTGACTGCCAAGGATTACCTTATTTAATAAAGTTGGTCACGTTTCCAACAGTAAAGAGGCAGAAATGCAAATGATTGTACATTGGTCTCAAGTAAAATAGTGTTTAGCCTAGAACATAACATAATGAAATCATCGAGTTTCAATCATGTCAGAAAAAAGAGTTTTTTTCATGTTGAGAACAAGTCTCCCACAACTTGGTGAGATTATTAGATAAGAAACAGAAAACCGATTCCATGTACTCGGAAAGAGGTTAAAACTAGAATACAGTTTCGTTGAAGTCTTGAGAAATAAGATTAAGCCCCCAATCACAAGTACAGTCCTAACGTGGCTGCGTCACGAAGAAACAAAAGGATTACACATAACCAGCCAAAGCATGTAAACATAAGTCATGTTGATTGTGTGCTTGGAATGACGATCACAGATGTTCACAAACTTTGTTGTGGTTGCAAGAAGACCAAACGGACAGTGTCATAATATGAGATGGAATTTAAACTGTCATATGTTCTTGTCATAAGTCAAGATGGATCCATTAGACAAAGAAAGAAAGATCCACGTATTCTAGCTCAACGAAGCTACCTGTGCAACAAAATATGGGAATTCCCACGACCAACTGTTAACTCAACGGTTGAGGTGAACCTAACTCACCACCAAGTTCAAACCCTGTGGGTGTAATAAATTGGGGGCAATTGGCCCCCCTTGGATCCTACATAATCAGAAGAAAGTGCCCTTCTTACCCACAAATGATGATGGGAAAGATTGTTGGCAACAATTGTTGATTAAGTTACAAACTGAGAAATGACAGCTTCTCACTTTGTTACTAACCCATAGAAATGTAGCCGCAGAGAAGAGTAACTTACACATCTTGACAGATTATTTTGACAACATAAGTTTCCAGTATATATTATGGCTAAGGTCAGCATCGAACTTGTATAAATAAAGTGACAATGGTGTACATATTATCTTCTTGTCCAGGGTGGGAAGGTGGGTGGAGAGCGACTCCCTTTGTAGTTTACTAGTGAAAAACCAACAAACAAATGGAGGCTTTGACTTCCTTTTCAGCTTTGATAGATTTGAGGTACATTTTCTACAAAATACTTCTGGAATAGAAATGAGTGGAGACTTCAACTTCCTATCAGCATTCATACATAAATTGTTCAAGGAAAATAGTGATATCTATGTGGAATGTTGTTTTTTTGCATTCTTAGTCCATTGCTGTCACTACTAGACAAAGTTACTTAGAGGCATTCTATTAAATGTTTAGAAAATGCAATAATAAGATCAGTGGGAACAACTAGATAAGCAGAAAAAGAAAACTAAAAAAAGTCACCAAATGGTAAAACTAAAAAAAGTCACCAAATGGTTTCAATAAAGGGGTACCTCTAGTACACAAAAATGTGATCCTCCATGATGCAATAGTAAAGCATCCTATTCAGTAGTAGCATTACATAAAAACCATATGAATAAGAAACAAAGAGATAAGAAAAACAGTAAGAGCTGAATATTAAACTTGGCGAAATGGTTCCAACTGGCACACAAATGCAGTACAAGTAACAAGAATGAGAGACGAAAGATTACTAGTGTACACTTCATTTCACTATGTTTCATGACAAACTAAAGGGGCAGATGATTGTCGGGGAGGGGGTGCGGGAATCCCTTAAGCTTGAGAAATTATATTTCTGAAAGGTTTTTGCTTTACCTTTATCCATTGAATAATGAGAGTTTCTAACCTTTCCAGAACAAATATTATACTAACGAATGGTAGTTAACCTTTTCTTTTCTTACTCAAATTAGCATTCTTAGAATCAATAAGCAGTGTCCTTTGTCCTCGCAGTAGTAACTTGCACGATTAGACCGGAATAGGCAAACAATAAAGCTCGAACCAAAAATTGGAGTAAACGAATACATTAATTAAAGCAACAAATCTGCGATGACCAAAAGCAATCACCATACAGTGAACACGTTCTTCAGATAACCACAAAGTTATCAAGAAACACCATCGATTGAGACCCCCAAATCAGCTGGAGTGAGCTCAGCGTCCAAGAAGCGGCTCAAGTGTTTATCATCCAAATGTTTCTGTAACAAAACCCTGATATTGATTAAAAACCCCAAAACATCAGAAACAGTAATTTGTAACAGTTAAGACAACATAGATCCTATCATACGTACAGAGAGGCAAGTTCGGTACTTTTGCCACTCAGAAACGCATTCCTCTTTGTCCCACTGACCCTTCAAGAACTTTTCCGAATACCACCTATAAAACGTACAAATTATAAAGTTTAAGGAAGATAGTTCAGAGTTTTGAGATGGGTTTCCAATTTTTAAGGAAGTGCAAACAGATAGACCTGTTAAAACAATTGTGGTATGCGGTTCTGAGATGAGCACAAGGAGATGTCGACGAAGAAGATTGTACCTTGGCAACACCCATGCCGCTTTGAAACGATTTTTGGCTTCTTTTTGCTTTATAGTAGAGGCCAAAATGCGTTATACAACCTATATAGAGTTTTTAAGTACATTGGTGCCAAACTAGCAAATTGATGCCCCACTGACAAAAAAAACATAAAATTAGCAATTTTTCTCACGGACGATGGTCAAGCTAAAGTAGTCCATAACTTCTGCTTTGAATAATTGAGTTCCTTCTTTCTTTTTCTTTTATTTTTTTGGAAATTTCTGCTTTGAGTTATTTCAAACATTAACTTATATTGTTTATCGCATTTATGACCTCCAATACGCAAATTTCTGTACTCAAGATACTAATTTAGACATTAAGAATGTGCTTTTTAAGACATAAAAAATTATTGGTTGATCTAAATTCATGAGACTTTTAAGGAAAAAAAATGCTGCTTTTAACTCAAAAAAATTTAAATAAATGCATTTGTCTCAAAAAATTTAAACAAATGAAAATTATATTAAATAAAAAATCACTCAAATCAAATATTTCAATCGCTTAAAATAAAATATTCGAATCAAAAGTTACGATTGCCTGAATTTTTTTAAAGTTAACTAAAAATTATTGGCAGATCTAAATGTAAGGATTTTTGATCAAACATGTGAGTTTATATGTGTATAATTGTGTAATAAAGACTATCATATAAAGTTAAGCCCAATTAATTAAAATAGTCTAATATGGTTATCTTATTTTGGGCTTTATGTATCTATTTTAAGTGTAGGCTTTATATGTGTAGAGACCGGACTTATAATTTCTAGTTTTATGATGGGCCGAACTAGAAATTAGATTAGGGTTTTACCCTAATAAAAGTGGCTATGGTCTCCAATTTAAATATACGCGTAATTCTTTTCTGGCATCTCATCATCAGAGAAAAAACAGAGAGTTAGGGAAAACTGAAAAAAGGGCTACGTTCTAATTTGGAAGACAAACCGTAAGACTTCGGTGCAAATTTCACAATAGATTCAGGTATGCTTTCACTTTTATTTGATTCTTGATGATTTGATATGAACGAATCTTGTCTTCAAAAGGATTAAAGGCCAACAAGTGATATCAGAGCTTTGTTCATAATTGGGTCATCAAGAATGGTTGTTTTATTTTGTCTTCCATATGATTGGAGTATATTTCGTTTATTTTCTTTGGATCTAGTTATTGGCATATATCATTTTGTTTCTTATGTCTAATGGATTCAGCTTTGGTTATTTCGTACATGCGATGACGGTAAGCTGTGTTGGAAAGGTGGTTTTCAAAAGCTTCTAATCTTTATCGCGATGGTTGTTTTAACGTTGATTTACTTTTGGTTTTCATGAAAAAGGTTTTAATCTTTATCCAACATCTGTCACTTGCTTCTTCATAAAAGCCATGACTTTTTTGTTTTAATAAAGCCTTAACCTTTGGATTAAGAGAAGAATCACCTTTATTTAGTTTTTGTTCTTTAACCATCAGATAAATACCAGAAACAATCTTAAAGCTTTAACATTTTAGAAAGTTTTAAATTCATACTTGTTAGTATGCATGTTACGGATGAGGGATGAGTTTTGGGGTTCAAAATTTATAATTTCTGGATTGATTTGTAAAATTTTGACCCAATTCTCGATGTGAGCTGACAGGATTGTCAGTGACACAGCATCAAGAAATTGGAGCTATGACGCTTTCATACAGCTTATGCAAAATTTGGGTATTTTAATTTCAAAATTTGATAATTTAAAGAAATATATAGCATTTGAAATTAAATTAATTGAAGCAATATGTTGCCAAAGCAACCTCTCTTACGAAAATTAATTTAACTTAGAATGTTAAAAAGTTTTTATGTATGTTATTCATGCGAATATTGACTGGCCCAAAGGAAAGTTAATATTTGGCCCGAATTGCGTACACACTTGTGGTGATAAATGTGTGGCAATTATTCAGTATAATATGTGAACATTAACTCGGTCCAAAGAAAGGTTTATTGTTTAACATGCCTTATTGCTAGTGTTTAATCACTACACCAAGGTACCACTTACAAGTTAGTATTTATGTCCAAAGACTAAATATTAATGTTGTGCTAGGTATCTTGTGATGGGGCCCTACCATTATCTGTATATAATTAATTTGACATATTATAGTGTTGTATATGTGAGTAATTAGATTTTGTTTGTTTTGTTCTCTATTCAGTTCCTGGTTTTGCTGCAAATATCTCTGCTAGTGTTAATTCAATTGCTATGCTTAATGGCACCAATTTTAAGTCATGGAAGGAGAACGTTTTGATTGTTCTCGGAGTCATAGACTTGGATCTTACTTTACGAGTCGATCAACTTGATCCATTTACTGGTGAGAGTACCTCTGATCAAAAGAGGGAGATGGAAAAGTGGGAAAGATAGAATCTTAGGAGCTTAATGATCATGAAACGTGTCATTCCAGAAGCTTTTTGAGGCACTATATCTGATTAGATTACTACGGCTAAGGTTTCCTTGAGGATCTTGAGAAAAGATTTGCCAAAAATGAAAAGGCTAAAATAAGTACACTTTTGGCAAAGCTTATCTCAATGAGGTATGTAGGAAAAGGAAACATAAAAGAGTATATTATGAAAATGTCTCACATTGTTTCAAAATTGAAAGCACTTAAGTTAGAATTATTCGAAGACTTGTTAGTGCATCTAGTTTTGATATATCTTCCAGCACAGTACAGTCAATTCAAGGTGAGCTATAATTGTCAAAAAGAGACATAGTCTTTTAATGAGCTTATCTCACATTGTGTTTAAGAAGAGGAAAGGTTGAATCATGATAAGGCAAAAAGTGCTCACTTAGCCATAATATCTAAGGACAAAAGGAACAAAAGAAAGCAAACTAAAGAAGCTGCGATTTTGGCAATACAAAAGAAACAGTAAAAGGATGAAAATCCAAAAGGCTATTTCGTCTGTAGAGTTGAAGGTCATATAAAGAAGCAGTGTGTCAATTATCACGCATGGTGTGCAAAGAAAGGGTTATCGAAAACCAAGTGATGGTGAAAGATACATCTATGTAGGTGACGGCAAGTCGGTAGAAGTCGAAGCAATAGGGACTTTTAGATTATTGTTAAGAACTGGATTTTATTTGGATTTAGTTGAGACTTTCGTTATATCCTCTTTTAGACATAATTTGATTTCTATTTCTGCTTTAGATAAATCTGGTTATTATTGTTCATTTGGAAATGGAATATTTAGTTTCTTTCAAAATTCAAATTTTGTTAGTGCTGGTTCTTTATCAGGTTATGATAATCTATATATGCTTGACACTAATGCTTCATTTAATGAAGTCTTACATATGGGTACACGAAGTTTAAAGCGCAAATTAACCAAAGAGAATTCTGCCTCATTATAGCACAAGAGATTAGGTCACATCTCCAAAAGGAGAATTGAGAGACTTGTGTCCAAAAGAATTCTCGATCCCCTTAATTTTACAGATTTTGCTACTTGTGTTAATTGCATTAAGGGGGAACAAACAAATGTCAGGAGATTGGGTGCCAATAGGGCTTCAGACGTCTTAGAACTTATCCATATGGATGTTTATGGGCCATTCCCTATGATGTCTTGGAATGGTTAACTGTATTTTATAACGTTCATAGACAACTTCTCGCGATATAGCTACCTTTATCTCATCTATAACAAATCACAATCTTTGGACGTGTTCAAAAACTTTAAGGATGAAGTTTAGAACTAACTTAACAAAAGGATTAAAAGTGTCAGATCTGATCGTGGTAGCGAGTACTACTATAGATATGACAGATCAGGTAAATAATGTCTAGGGCCGTTTGCTAAATTCCTAGAGAAATGCGGTATCGTCCCACATTACATTATGCCAAATTCACCTAACATAAATGGTGTTGCTGAAAGATGAAACAAGACGCTCAAGGATATGGTGAGGAGTATGATTAGTCATTCTACTTTGCTAGAATCACTCTGGAGAGAAGCATTAAAGACCGTAGTATATATACTCAACAGAGTTTTAACTAAAGCAACTGATAAGACCCTTTATGAACTTTAGACGGGCAAGAAGCCTAGTTTAAAGCACTTGGGGATGTCCAACTAAGCCAAGGCCTTATAGGCCAAATGAAAAGAAACTGGACTCAAGGACTATCAGTTGTTACTTTATTGGATATTCTGAAAGATCCAGGGGTTGCAAGTTTTATGCTCCCTCCACTAAAGAAATTTTTGAGACAAGAAATGTCCAATTTTTTGAGGATGTTGAGTTTGCGAGGGGAGAAAGGATTAAGGACTTTGTTTTTGAAGAGGAACACGTTGAAATTCCTCTAATTGCTATTGACAATGCTCAAGGTCAGGTTTCCATTCTTGACATTATTCAAGAAGCAATTCTGGATCAAGACAATGTCATAGAAACTCCTCCCCAAGTTCAACAACTTGTTCCAGAAGAACAAACTCCACAACCTCAAGAATCTATGCCATTAAGGAGATCCACTAAAGAGAGGAGAAGTGTAATTCTAGATTAATATGTTGTATTTCTTCAAGAACATGAAGTTGACCTTGGTATGGTGGAAGATTATCCAATCAACTTCCGTCAACCCATAGAAAGTTCTAACTCTCAAAAGTGGATTGATGCCATGAATGAAGAGATAAAGTTCATAAAGGACAATGATGTTTGGGACCTTGTACCATTGCCTAAAGACACAAAACTTATTGATCGCAAATGGATATTTAAGATCAAGAAGGATTCGAAAGGTATTGTAGAAAGGTACAAGGTTCTTTTTATAACAAAGGGCTTTACACAGAAAGAAGGCATTGATTATAAAGAGACTTTCTCTCCAGTTTCTTCAAAAGACTCTTTCAGGATAATAATGGCATTAGTGACACATTTTGATCTTGAGTTACATCAGATGGATGTTAAGACAATGTTTCTCAATGGTGATATTGATGAGATGATTTATATGGTATAGCCAGAAAACCTTGTGTCAGAAGATGCAAATCAAATGGTTTGCAAACTAAAGATATCCATCTATGGACTCAAGTAAGCATCTCATCAATGGTATTACAAATTTCACTAAGTTGTCATCTCGTTCAGTTTTGAGATGAACTTAGTTGATGACTGTATATACCATAAGTTCAGTGGGAGTAAATACATTTTTCTGGTTTTATATGTCGATGACATATTGCTTGCCACTAATGATATAGGCTTATTGCACGAAACTAAGAGATTTCTGTCAAAGAAATTTGAAATGAAAGATCTTGGTGACACCTCTTTTGTTTTAATGATTTAGATACATTGGGAACGCTCTCGAGGTATTCTTGGATTATCACAAAAGAGCTATATCGAAAAGGTACTTAAAAGGTTTAGCATGCAAGATTGTAAACCAGGTGATACCCCTGTGTCTAAAGGAGATAAGTTCAGTTTAAGTCAATACCCTAAGAATGACTTTGAAGTTAAGGAAATGTAGAAGATTCCTTATGCTTCGGCTGCTGTAAGTCTAATGTATGCTCGGGTTTGTACGCATCTAGATATTGCATACATTGTTGTAATGCTAGGGAGATATTTAAGTAACCTGGGATTGGATCACTGGAAAGCATCCAAATGAGTCATATGGTACTTGCAGAGAATGCAAGATTATATGCTCACATGCAGAAAATCGGATAAGCTAGAGATCATTAGTTATTCTGATTCTGATTTTGTTGGATGCCAAGATAGTAGGAGATCCATTTCAAGCTATATCTACTTGTTTACTGGAGGAGTTATTTCCTGGAAGAGTGATAAGCAAACACTTATAGCTTCTTCCACCATGGCAATGGAGTTTATAGAATGTTATGAGGCATCTAACCACGGGATATGGCTGCGAAACTTCGTCACAAGGCTACGCATTGTGGACTCTATTGAAAAACCACTTAAGTTATTTTGTGACAATAACTCGGCAGTGCTATATTCCAATAACAATAGGAGCTTGACAAAGTCGAAGCACATCGACATCAAGTTCTTAATTGTTAAAGAGAGAGTTCAGAGTGGACAGTTGTCTATACAATATATTAGATCAACAGCTATGATTGCAGATCCGCTTACTATAGGAGTGCTACCCAAGGTCTTTCATGAGCATACTGATCATATGGATGTTGCATCCTTTCAGGATATGTAGTTTCAGTGGGAGTTTGTATTGTAGATGTTTTCATATTAGACAATTTTTACTATCATTTTGGATACAATTTTTGGTTAATTTGTTCGAGGTTATTTTCAGCTTTAAGATATTTGGTTTATTTTGTCTCTGAACTTATTTAAAATTGATCTCACTAAAGCATAAGGTTGGACTAGTTGGAAATAAGCATGTGAAGATCACGTTGCTTATAATTTCTATGCTACACATCCATTCTTGATCTATGTCATTTAGTTATATCAGCATATGTGACCATTGATGGGTCTAGTTATGTTAATTGTAGTGAAAGACGCTTTGATCCTATATTGGTATGATTGATGGACCAGATTGTCTAGGGATGCATATAGTAATGACAGCAAAATTCTGAGTACTTATAAGGTTAATACACAATTTTAAGGTAACATATATAGCCCAAATGGGAGATTGTAAGGATTTTTAATCAAACATGTGGGCTCCATTCAATGGTGCTTAAGGCCTCTAAAATTTAGTAGATCTTGCTCTATTGACGTTTCATACTGGTAGGACGAGTGTTGTCATCTTCCATGTAATCGATGTGTCCTAAATAATATGATTTTATCCTAATTAAATACTTTAAAACTTAAAAATTTTTCTTATTCCTAAATTGATTAAACACCTTCATAAGAGACCTCAATTCTGGCTCTCTCTAGCTCATCACCATCGTCCCCTCCCTACTTCATTGTTGTCGTCCAATTAAGATATGAGGCAATACTAGTTGTGAACTTAACGAACAGTTATGCATACATCAGCCAATTCTAAAATCTATCGTCTCATTTTCCAGATGGACCATGGCTATCTGGAAACCAACGCTTCGTTAGAAGTGGGTATAATGAGGAAAACCTTGTTTTTATAGTTGGGTTGTTCTTCTATTATGGTATGACCATGGTAGGATACTGGGCTTATGGTGCTTCAGATTCTAAAATTGTAGCTAAAAGTGATCTTTTGGGGACGATGCCAATTGGAAAGCTTTTGGAGATGATTAAGAAATATTGTCGTAAGATGCTTATCCTTTGGAGATAGTCTTGTAATATCATCGCCAAAGTGTAAGTCTTTTATGACAATTTTAGAAAACTTGTGAATTGATGACTTTTGGTGACGATTTCTATAAGTCGTAGCCAAATGTTTAATAACAAAAAAACTCTCTTATTTATAATTATAAATTTCACTAACTTTGACTTGATCAGTTTGTGACTGAATATTATATTGAGAACAATCAAATTTAATATTATCGATAATAATTCTAAGTATAATCATAAATTTAGCTAACAAACATGTCAATTCGTTTAAATAATTTATAAAATTATAAAGTCAAAATTAATTAATATTATGTATATTTATACTTTTATTTTCTCCTTTAAATTATATGATGTGACAAAATTTATACGGTGCCATAAAATTTTCAAATAGTTTAATTCTTACGAACAAAATAATAAAGAAAGTTTCACGCCTATTCTATCAAAAAGAAAAAGAAATATTTATTTTTCTGGATTCTAGGTAACATGACATGTGACTCAGTAGATAAGGTAAAGGAGTTCCCTATATCTAGATTCCCGAGAAGGCTCTTTGTATGTTCGAAGGTATCAATTGAAACGGACAAAGATCTTCCATCAGGAGTTGGTTTATTGACACCTTCTTCTAACAATTCTTGACTTTAACTAAACTAGTAAAAGATACAGTGAATGATTTCTCAGATGCAATATCGATCACTAAATTAGGTGAACTGTATGTATTATACGCTTCAACTAAGAAGCAAATAGTATAGAATAATCATGTTAATTTCTTCATAATCTTTTGACAAATTAAATCGTAAAATCTTAAATAAATAAATCAAACGGTATAAAGGACTCAAATTTGAACACATGCATATCCCATTGAATGACTCCATCATCGTCACAACTTATTTCCCTAATGTTATATGGCCTACTGGGACATTGCCACCGCCTCCATTTTCATTTATGTTCTCTTGCAGATTCGAAGAAGCTTTACACAATACATAGTATATACAATCACATGTTCATCTAATACGATCTCATGTCACACCTATGTATACCTACATGTTCTATCATACTCCCCACCTTATAATTACCATATTACCTATGTTCCACATATATGCGCCCTGTATAACCTATCACGTACCTATGTTCTAGTGGCACCCAACCCCTACACATTCCTATGTAGAAGTCGTATTTTACCTTATAAAAGACATGTCCACCTATGTTTTCTCATTTATAAATCCCTTAAATCTCTAGTTTTCTTTGAAATTTCAATTTCGTATTTAATTATTAAAGTGATTTCCAATCCCCAAGGGGCTCCCTAACCACATTTAGTGTAGCTTAGTATTTGTTTTAACTTTTCTTCAGCATATTCTTTAAAATCATCTAGGTATTTTTTTAAAGCACTCCTAATTTTATTATTTTGATGTATTATAGATTATTTAGAGTTGTGGATTGTATTTTTTTCTTATTGTTGATCAAAATTTCTATTACGCATGGTTTCTACAGTACTAGGAAAATGATTTAGGAGAATTCTGAAGTATATATGCTATACATGGTTAAGGATTCTTAATGTAACTTATCTTGGCTACTTTATTATGTTTATTTTTTGAAATTTGTTGGATTAGTTTCTAAACTAGGCTAATGGGTATAAGAAGTTGAAAATTTCATATTATAGGATGTCAGTCATAATTATACTATACATAAATAACATAAACATGAACATGAGAATATTATAAGGTAGATCGATACATATCTTAATGGCTCATTACTTCATTTCATATTTTGCTACAATATACTCCTCACTTACATATATGTGATGTCAATCATTATTTTTCAAAAGCTTATTCATATTTTTCTTCAGATATCACATTATGGTGAGGACTTGGGTCCCACTGAGACCACTATTAGACATGCGTGGCCACCATCGTATATCTATTAACTCTATATCATGCACTACTACTTCGAGGACACACACTTTAAGGAGGAAATAAAGGCTAGCATAGGCATCACTAGTACTATTTGACGGTGTACGTATATGACATCATGTTGTTCAATAAGTGATGTAACATGTTTAACATCCATGATCTAGTTTAACAGGAACTTATATTGGAGTTTATGAGTATGCTAGATTTGGATGATATATTTAGCACCTCACTTCTATCCGACTTGTGCCCATACACCTGTCAGACGTTCATGCACATGCCCGATGGAAATGACGTGCTAACTATAACACTTTCTATTATCTCATGGCATCATAAATTAAAAACATAAATATCACAATGTCTAAAATGTAGCACCCCCTTACCGTAGGGTACGCACTGGGACGCCTGCAGGTCATTCCAGTACATATCCTATGATAAGGGTGAGCTACTTGCGATCACTACATTCACTCCACATGGCATCACATTAATTTTAACAA
>JAOQML010000008.1:37493486-37506397 GCA_027568935.1 Erythroxylum urbanii | reverse complement strand
GTCCTTACTTCTCTCATTGGTCTCCTCATAGACCCGGTTCCCTGATCCGACCCGTTATGTGGGACCGGGATGTTACATAAAGCCTTCTCCCAGCTGCTTGCTTGTGGCATATGAGCTCTAAAAAATTGACTCATTTCATTCATGGTGTAAAATTCGGTTTTGCCATTTTATTTTATGGGATTCTCTAGAGCCATATTGTTGTGTACTTTGTTGGGATTTGTTAAGCATGATTCATAAATGAATGCTTTGTTTGATGATTGTAAAATATATGATATGGATTATGTGATTGTAATTTAAAATTAAGTGTTCGGTGAACTGGAATTGTGTATGTATATATATGCTTGGTTGTGTGTGTGTGTGGCTCATCATCGATGGCTATAAATGTATTAGCCACTGAGCTTTGCAACTTACCCTATCAGTTTCTACTCCTCAGGTGCAAAAATAGCAGATCAATATTGAACTTTGCAAAAACTTTGGTCGACTCCAATAATTTCTATCTTTTGTATCTAAGTTAGTTCAATCATTTTGGTAGCTTTATAAGCATGTCAAGCATAAGCATTCATGATTGTATTGTTGTGTTATACTACTGATATGGCTTTTGATATGTAATTAGAGTAATGTACATACTCTGTTTTATTAGAGAAATGAATGAAAGTAAGAGTTGAAGAATTTCTTTTATGTTCATGTTTAAATCCTTTTCTCTGTCAAGTTGTTAATTTTGGTTAGGAATACAGTGTGTGATGTTTGATGACTTTTGGATAGATTTTCTTAAGCAAATGGTCAAACTGGGAGTTTTGTACGTATGGATTGTGCTGTTGGTTTCGAGTCTTTTGGAAATTTTCATAGAAGTGTATATTGATAGATGAGAGGAAAATAAGAGAATAAGGGGATATAAGTGCGTTTTGAAACTTTAATGAATAATCTGTAATGATCTAGGCAGAATTTGACAAAATTGTCTTCATGATAGTTGTAGCTCTTTCTTTTATCTTTCCAACGATATAAAGTTTATAATTTTTGAACTTTGATATTTGAAGTTATGATGATTTAAAGTAGGAGTGTGCAGTCATGAATGTCGCGATCGTGTTTGAACTCCACTATTCACCAAAAGTCGCGATCGTGCACAAGCACAATCGCGACTCCCTCCCTCTCATGCCTATGAGTCCACATTGTCACGACCGTGACAAATTTTAATACACGGCCGTGAAATCTTTTTTATTTTATTTATTTGTTTGTTTATGAGTTTTTACTCCCACCAAGAATTTAATTCTTTTTATTTTGATGTTAATTATATATATATATATATATATATATACTTTTATTTTAAAAGTTCCATAATTTTGGTGCCTTGTCGTCACAAAATAAGAACTGGGACCCAGGGCTAACATCTTTGGTATCAGGGCCCATAGTTTCGAAGGATTCCTAGGCTTAGAATATGTTATATTATGAAATATATGATGTGTGATAAAGTGTTTGTATTACTAAATTACTTGTTTGCATTGTTGAGTTTATTGATTGCATTAAGTGACATGCATATCATGCATACATATAGGAAATAAGATTAAAATGAAAAGTAAGCTAAAAGATAATGTCTTATTAAAGGAGTAAAATGCCATCTCGTGGAAGAAGATGAGATGAGAAGTTTTTGCAAGGATCTGCTGCATCTGATTCCCCACCATTAGAGAAGAGTACTGATGAGTAGAGAATCCCAGTAATTACAACCGTATGAGTCACACGTATGAACTTTCATTAGGAGTTTGAGCTATTAGAAACAATGAGAAGAATGGTGATTTGTTAGTGTAAGACAATGAAAGTTTGTGGATATCTAGAAATAAGAAATACTACGTAATCCGATATGTTAGACATAGATTCAGTATTTGTGATTATGTCAGCGAATATGGTAATGGAATTTTTGTGTGGATATGTACTTGAATTGATATGGATATGAATATATTTTATAAATTGTCTGAGAAAGAAATAGAGACAAAGGTAGAAATGACAAGATTTAAAGTGTACAAGCAAAGTGGAATTGAAAGGGTGAACTTGGAATTTAAAATGATTGTTTAATTAATGTGATAAGGGTTATGATCTGGTATAAGATTGTGTTAGTGGATTTGAGATCAGAATTTCAAGATGGTTATGTGTCTATAATTCTGAATTGATTAAGAACGTAGGTATGGAAGATGAAATAAATGATAGTGATATATGTAGAAGTTCTCAAGGTTATGTTGACTAGATATTATGAGTACATATTCAATAATGATAGTGATACCGAATCAAACTCTTTAATTTAGAAATGGCTGGAACAAAGACAAGAGTGCTAGCTCTTTTCTTTATCCTATGGAGAGCGAATCGTGCAGAGAGAATGAAGAGGAAGAAGATGAGAAAGATGGAGAGAGATAGATGAGAATCGTGAAAGATAACTTACTAATCCATTTTCACGATTCATATCTTCTTAGATACTTTTCATTTTTGTCTTTTATGGTTTTGTCTTTTATCAATTAAAGACAATAAACGAATCACTTAAAGAAAGCTCTCTTCTTATTCCATGTTGCCATATCTTATATATATATATATATAAATGCTGAGGTGGTCCAGTCACACTGGGATCGATCCTACCAAGTTCCGAGTATGGAAAAAACATCAGAGATCTGTTTCGGAAATATCGACATCGCTCATCAGGACATATCTCGATCTTATCAGGATCCATTTGGTTCTCTTGCACTCTGTATAATGGATCTCTATCTAAAACCATTTTACGAATCCTCCGAGTCACTCTTATGCATGTAACCTAGTTTTCCAATTATGTTGGCCACTAGGATTAACACTTAATCCAAGCAAGTCATGAGCGGCATCTAGCAATACATCATGACCTCCAATTGATCAAAAATAAGTGGTTTGATGAACAAACTTGTGCTCTTCACGAACTATCTCATAAACCCATAGACAATTGTTATGCAATTTGTCCTTCATTATGCTGTACCCCACTTGGTTATGAGTATGCACAAAGTGTCAACTCTCACTAGACTGACTACATCAAGTCTAGCCTAAGTGATATCAGTTCTTGTCCTGGGACTCATTACTCTATATGTCAATGAAGACATTCTTTATGACACATATACTCCGGCCAGAGTTTTCCTCGTAATCACCCTAACAAGAGGCTGTGGGTATCATCTTCTGCTATTATAGAAGTGGTGAATCCTCTATTGGCTACTCAATTACCTTCAAATACCTCAAGTTGTACCTAATCACACCCTATGAGTGACCTCTGCAAGGCAACAAGGAATGGAGTCAAAGCACATAATTAGTATCCAAGATATCCTTGAGTACCTCAAGTCTAAGGATACTTACACCATTGCTATGATCAGATTATCACTGACATTAGAATAGGACATCCATATGATGATCTCATAGTAGGTCATCCAATGTACTTACTACCTCTAGTAAGCATCCAAATCTCAACTCTAAACATCTCATATTTACAATTTCTGAGATCCACTGCTTGATCAAATCAAGGAGTTTGACATGTGCTAGTCTATTTGGATTAACGATGTCCACTCTCTTTAATCCTATGACTAGGGATAATTTAGATACTGATATAATTGCACATGATAGGAATCTCAGTAGTATGATCACATTATAATTTCCTTCATGCTATGTCATATAACATGGGCTTCATTAGTTTGCTTATAGATCAATATCAATTCAAAAAGAATGAACACCAAATTAATGAAATATGATTTTATTTATTATTGAAAATAAAGTTTGTACACAACTTTGTACAAAACGCACTAAAGGTGATTCCCTTTAGGGCACTACTCTAACACTAATATGGTAGCTAGGTTAGTATAAAATGAAGTTGTATAAATGGACATGAATTATGGAAGAATTGGGGTGTTAATGATGTTACATACGTTGAGGAATTCGTGTAAAAATAAAGGAAGATAGATAGGGCACGATCGTGGCCTGGATTATTTAGACTCTATCAAGATAGTGGCAGAGTCCCCAAGATCATCGCCAATTTCACCAGCTTATCTCATGATCATGGGAAATTCCACCACAATCATCAATAGGCACAAAGAGAGAAATGTTGTCTTTAAGGTGATGTTTAAACCAACTAATGCTAAGGTCCTTCTTACGATGTATTTATGCTTAAATAAGGCCTTGAATGAACCTAGTTGATGATAGATTAGGTGATTAAAGTGAGTAAGGTATATTAGGTATATATGAATGATTGAATGATGATGTTAAATGATGATGAGAAGTGATTTAAGGATACATACCCGAAATAGTCAAGTTAATTATGCATTATACATAATACATATGCATTATAAATAATAAGTATGATCAGATAAAGGCAGTTATGACCGATATAGCCAGTGAAAAAGAGCTTAAAGCTCACAATATGCGTAAAAGCCACAGGTTTAATATATAAAATGAGCCCGATATTCCTGACAGATACGGGATAGTTATCAATAAGCCCAGTATCCACAACGAATATGGGATAGTTAAAAAGACACTCGGTCATAACAAAGTAATAATTGAAAGTGAGTCACATGTGCATTGCATATACAATTTAATATTTACTAAGTGAATGATCGAATTGAATTGTCTGAATTACCCTGAAATTGAACTGTGAAATAATGTGCAATATGTGATTATGTGAACTATTTATGAAACGTGAAACGTAAATAAATATGTGTTTTGATATAAATGAGACTATCAATGATGGTTAGCTCATTGAGTGCGCAAAACTCATCAAAATTACAATGTGATTTTTTAGGTACGATTCCTTAATCTTTAAATTACGTAAATAATAATGAAATGGTTAGATTAAAATGTTAGATAGGCTCTTTAGTTTCACTATTACTTTACGTAATTTCTGAATTGGATGCCCAAGATTGAGTTGGAATTCGGAATAGAATAAGCTCTTGGAAAGAGAAAACCACTGTCCTTTAACTCTCAACTCGAAAGTGGAGACTTAGCTTCTAAGACAAATTAAAAGAGACTTAGTACTGCATTTTGGACTCAAGAAATGACTCAAAGGTCGATCAGCTGAGACTTAAGAGTTAGTTAGAGTTTTTGTATAATTCCTCTTTCATGTAGTATAATTTGTAAAAAGGGCATTAGACTCTGATAGGCTTTTGATATTGTATATATGTATGAATCTTATAGTGAAAAGCTACATTGTAAACTATGCTTTTATAAATGAAATGAGGAATTAAGTTTTAGATATTATGTTAATTATGTTTTGATTATGATGTCATATAAGTGAACGTGATTGCTCTAACACGCCACTTCATGGTGCATGTTCCCAAATGTCCACAAGATGTCGAGTAGATGCCCTATGGAAGTGGGGTGTTACAAACCTCTCCTAAACCTAGTTTAATTATAAATTTGTTTATTCTTCATCATTGCTTTGTTTTAATTTAGAATTAATTGTTTTTTTGCCTTATTTAACCAATCACAATCATTAGGCTAGCTTATTAAGTTTGCAAAAATTTGGTAATTGACCAATAGTCCGCATGAGATTAACCCGTACTCACTTTTGTTAGCTACATCTATACTATACACTTGCAGTTAAAAACATGCATAATTCAAACATCAATATGCTTTCATTTTACTTCATTTGAAACAATTCATATTGATATTTTGGCATGTTCACTTTTCTCTCCTTTACTTGATTTGTTTTCTCTTATGTAACTTCTAAAGTATGATAAATTTCATATGCCATTTCAAACATAGAGAATTTATATTAATTTCTTTTTAATAAAGAAAATGTGAACAACCTTGCTATTTAAGGAAATTAGTCTCTTGCCTAATGGATCCCATTCTACTTTTATTTTGGGAAATTTTCTATCATCTATAAGTTTAGTAGGAACCAATGAACCACTTGAGATAATTTCCCACAAGTTAACTAATAAGTGCTTAATTGTTCATATTTTTAGGTTCATATTTAGCGCATTTTGCTTATTTATTTGAATGTTTTTATAGTTTTTGGTAATTAATTAGTGCATATTTCATTTTTAGTTCATAATTCACTTTCTTTAAAGTAAAAATTTTAGGGCAATTTCGAGATATTTTGATTAAGTTATGAAGTTGCAGTATATGACCAAGTACATAGTCGTGTACTTGTCCGTATTCTTTATTATTCCTAAATTTCAAGCAACATGGCCATATATCATAAGCAAATAAGTTGTTTTGAAGTTCTAAAAAGTTACATGGCCATAAACATAGTTATTTATTTGCCCGTGTTCACATTTTAAACACATGTTTATATATATGTGCGCTTTAGATGTCAAGGATTACATGATTTTAAGTACACACTAAGTACATTGCTGTATTCCACCAAAAAACCTATTTTTTTAAACTATAAATGGCCAAGTTAAAAGAAAAAGAAAATTAGAAGCTCAGAGGCATAATTGGACAACTTATAATAGCACAAAGAACAAAGAACAAGCAACGAGACATATTTGGAGTGGATTTCATGAAGATTAAAAAGTATTTCATCATGTTTCTTTTGATTTCCTATTTTTCTTTAATTTTAATAATATCTTATATGATTAAAAACTAAATATTTATAATACATAGATAACATGAACCCTAGGATGAATTATGTAGTGATTTTAATTTAATTTAACTTTTTATCCAGTTTTATTAAGATTTAATTATATGTTATTTATTTTCTTAAATTAATATGTACTAGCATGTTGATTTATGTTTGATTTCATTCAGTTGAGAATGAGAAATCTATTATATGAGTTGATTTGTTATAATAAAAAAGAGTTGCATGCAAACCTAGAGATAGATTGACATAAATCTTATATATTAGGGTCAAACCTAATAAAGGAATTCATAAATCTGTTAATGCAATAATAGGGGTTTTTAGTTAGGAAGATATTTCTATAAATCGACCTAGGATTATTTATTAATAATCTTAAGAAAGATATTAACACAACTGAACAATTTCCATGGTTTGATGAAAATTAGGTTAAATTAATGTGAAGTCTTATTTATATAAGAAGACCTAGGGGGATTCACTATCCAAGTACTACTATTTTTATTGATTGTTTCTTTTTTTAGTCTTTGTTATAATTAATCAATTATCTTGATTTGTTTTATTTTATTATTTTTATTTGAATTTGATCAATCACCATCACTATAATTTTTTAGACTAGATAACAAAGAGACAGTTAGTACTAGTAATTTTAATCCTCGTGGGATTGACCTATACTCATCAATGCTAGCTACAACTACTTTCTTCCTTATGGTAAAATGCTTAATCATTAACATTTTTAGCCTCAAGAGAAAATTCATTCATGTTTTCCACTAAAGACAATCATTTCCACCAAAGGAAGGAGCCCTACTATTATTTTGGCCATCTTCCCAAATAAAGATGTAGATGCACCTAGTATTCTATAAAGATATTTTCCTAACTTTTATGTGAAATAAAACAAAAAAGAGACAAACTTGATACCACTTATTGGTTCTTAATTTCTCCTAAAGGAAAGGTAAATTAGGTATCAAAGAATTTTAGAAAATCTTTTTACAACTTAATAAAGATCCTTAATGGATTTCAAAGTGAATGTTGAAATTCAAAGGCAATTTAAATAAACTCAATCAATCAATCAATCAATAGTAAAATAAAGAATGTATAAAAAAGAAGTCGTAAACCAATTTTATACCAGTTCAACAAACAAACTTTACTTAAGCCTACTCTTCAATTCTGTCATGAGATTCTACAAATCTCTCCATTTAACTAGGTAAAGAAGACCTTCTTACAAAAATCTTTATTGGCATAGAAGAACCGTTGCACAATCTTCCTTGAAGAGTCAAGAGGAACTTTAATTCTTCTTGTTGTTTACACTCTTTTATGAAAACCAATCCAAAAATAAGAAAATCTTACAAAAATATTTATTGGCATAGAAGATCCCTTGTACAATCTTCCTTAAAGAGTAAAGAGGAACTTTAATTCTTCTTGTTGTTTACACTCTTTTATGAAAACCAATCCAAATATAAGAAAACCAATCACACTTGATGTTTACACTCTTTTTTTAATTACTTTAATAAGAAAGGGCTCTCAATCACTTCGTAACCATTGAATGAATGCTTGTAAATGCCTAAGTAAGCAAGAGTATTCATAAAAAGGTGTTTACTTTCATATCAAAAGGTTAGGTGGCTTTTCAAATACGCATCTAAATGCTCACATGTATTATTTTAAAGCTATTGTTTTTATTTTCTTTTAATAAGGGTTATATAAATGATGAAAGATGAAGCATCTTTCTTATGTATGTTCACTTTATGAATTAGGTTGAATCTTATAGATTAAGTTAAAGTTTGAAGGATTATGAAGTAATTGAATTGATTTATGACTTGATTTAAATAGCTAAATGTTTAAAAATTTGATGAATCGAATAATGTAAAATCTTAGTTAATTTAATTGATTTATTAAATTCTTTCTCTGAGTTACCACATATTTAAGTTAAGAGTAATGAAATTGACTTGCTTAAAGATAGACAAATGCTTAAATATAGGATAATTTTCTAAGTGTTAATTAGGTTATATTTTTAGCATGATTTTGAGAGCATTTGACTTGTGTTTGGACGATTTCTATATGATTTGGTACTTAATGTGGTTTATATTTTGTTTATAGGCCTTGTTTTAGCTCCTAAATAAAGAAGGGACGAATTTTTGCAATTTAGAGCCAAGTCGGATAAGTTTTAGAGTGATTTTAGATGAACTACAAGTTAAAGATGGAACTATATTTAAAACATGGAGTTAAACATGAAACAATATTCTATTGTATGTAAGCTACTGGTTCGTTCAACTTCTTTAATAAATTGTCATATGAAGGAACATAGCATGAACACAAACTTGTGATCATGGTCATGTTCCTAAGGTGAATCTTTATATTTGTGATAGAGGAGCTACTAAGCCAACATAAGTGCAATATATATTAGTGTTGGTGACTAGTGTTAGTGGTGATTTTACGTAAATTAGGGTTTGATGTAGTTATGAAGAACATGGGCCTAACATAGCCTTATATTAATTAAAACTCTTTAAACTTTTTAGGTTTTCATGAATCTAAAGGGAGATTTTGGGAATTAAGTTAAAGGGAGACTAGAGATCAGTCACAAGGACAAAAATGAAGCAACTTTGGAGGGAAGTTCAAGATTCCATCAAGATTCAACAAGGAACATCAAGAATTCAAGATCTATATGAATGCTTTCTTTTATCTTATTTTCTTTCTTAATTGTTGTTGGTTTATTTTATCTTAGTATAAACTAAATTGGGATAAACATCTAGATATGATGAACTCTAGAACTTTTATTTCAGATTGATTTCTTAATTTAATAAAAGACCTAAGTTTTATTATAAATTATGTGATTAAATTATTCTGTGATAGCACTTTGATTCAATTTTAAATTTCATATATAAGAATTGAGAAACTATATGTAATAATAGATAACGGTATCAATAATAAGAGCTGTAAGGAATCTTAGAGGTAGGACCATATAAATATTATGGGTTATATTCAAATATATGACAGGAATTCATAGATTAAGTTAATACATTATTAGGGTTTCTAAATAGAAAGAAATTCCAGTCAATTAACTTAAGAATAAGGACAATATGTCTTAAGAAAGAATATAGTTGTCACTTTGAAATTCTATTAGTCCAAAAACATGGGGTTAATCATTAAATCAAAAAAAGAATAAAAGGTTCTAGTGGGATTCTTAATTGAATCTTATTTATTTGTTTGTTGCTTTGTTCTTATCGATTTCTTTAGTTGTTTACTTTAGATTTACACTTTTATTTTAGTTAATTTTATAATTAAAACCAATCATTTGTTTTATTATATTACATATTACAAAGATAGTTAGTACTAGTCAATATTGTGAGTACTGTGATAACCTTGTATTAGTTTTAGCATTAGTAAAGTATAGTATTAGTACTGATCAATATAGGTTTTCAAATAATTTAATCACAAAATAATTCTAATGGTTTCTTTCTCAAAAATCTAACTCGCTTATTCTTTTATGTTTATTTTGACACTGACAAGTTTCGCTCTATCCCTAGCCCACTTCTCTCTTTTTATTCTTGTAAATTAAATGTACATCACCCACTTTTTTGGTTGCCTTGTTATGCTCTATTACACTATAAAAAAATTAGAAATTATCGATGAAAAATTACAGACAGAAATAATTTCGTAGTAAATTAGCGATGGAAATTGATTTTCCATCAGTAACATTGTTGTATTTTACGACGGATAAACTATCTATCGGTAAAGTTGGAGGGAAATTATCCTCGCAATTTTCCTGACAGAAAAGTGAAGACCATCGTAAAAATTGACGGCAATGGATGGTGGCAAAATAAGCATCGGGGATTACTGATGGAAATTTATTCTGTCAGTAAAGTTTAAAGTTAAATGTCATTATTAAGTCTTCAGCTTCAACATTTTTAATAAAAGGAAAAGTCACATTTAACCTACCCAAAGACCCCCCTCTCCCCTACATTCTCATTTTTTGTTGTTTTCCTCTCTCTTGTGACCATTTGTTTGTCATCGATTTCTCTTCTCCTCATTGGCGTTTATGTGCCTCTGTCTTCTCCAGCCACCATCCTTGTGTCCTTCAGTAGAGGTAAGTCATTTAACATTTGTTCTCTGCAATTTTTTGTATACGCAGTGTTGGTATTTTAAGAGAAAAGCTTGCATATGTTTAATGAAAATTTGGGGTGTTTTTGCATTTATTTCGATTGTCTATGGTGTATTTGGCTTTGCAATATTCTGGAAAACATTGAGGAAGGAAAAAGACATGATTTGTTTAGGTTATTTGGGATGAATCTGTCATGCCTTTGAAGTGTTCAACAAAAGTTCAGAGTAATCTCTTTAATGGTTTTCTCCTTGTTTTAAATGTCTAAATATCCCTTTAGGTGTCTCTTTAGCTTAGGTAAAACCCCAAACTTTTCTATTGAATGAAGATAGTAGTTTACCAAAAAATTCAAAAACAACTACAAACTTTGTTATATCGAATTTGTTATATAACAAAATCTATTATTAGATCAACTGTTAACTACTATAATAAATGTTGAAATGCAAATTCTATCATGTGAATCATGTGCAATATATAGAAACAATCTTTTCTTAGTTTTGTTTTGTTCAAGATACAAAGGAGTTCTTAATTCATTTATTTTAAGGAATTACGTAAACTAGTATAGTTTCGAGCCAACAAGCATTTATACATGCCTAACTATCCTTTGGAAGATGGGAACTTTATCAGGTTTCAAGCTTTTATAGAAAATTTTCTTACTTCAAAATGTTGAATCAAGTTGATAATAAGCATTGAATATAATGTAAATCAGTTAATTTTAAAATAATATTAAAATGGTATTCTTTTGTTTACTTAATTTAATAAGATTCAAGCTTTACGGGTTAGGTTGAGTGGGTCAAAAATGATAACTTTAAAACTAAGTAAATATGTTATGTCAAGATAAATGGATGGAATTAATTTAAAAAGTCAATAAATAAAGTCTAATTTAATTAAGTCTTATGTTAAATTTAAATTTAAGTAAAAAAAATTTGGATTTTAAAGTCAAATTTATAGTTTAGCTTGAACCCAATATTTTATTTCAAAATTCGATGAAGTTTAAATTTTTTAGTCTAATTCATAATGTGACCTTGATTCTACTGAATATTAAATTAAATTAAATTATTAAAACAGAAAAAGGAGAAATATATGATTTTTTTAGAAGTTTTATGGTTGTAGATTTTGTTTATCAAAAGTAAGAGGTTTACTATTAAGTTAATATGTCATTACGGTAAATATCTCTTAGTTTCTTTCTTTTAAGATAATGTTTGAAGATAATGGCTCGTCGAATGGAGATAGCATAAACACTAGATCTAGGAGTGAATCTAGCATTGAGTCAAGGTTAGTAAGATGCAGGTGTATAGTTGTAGATTATATAAGCAATGGCCCTTGGTTTTCCTTTTCCCTTTGGGAAACCAATTCTATTTCCCTTTCAGCCTTGCCCTAATAACCCCTGTCGCATATACCCCTCCCATTTATAATCCACAACTCTTTACTTCTTGTTTCCAAACATATTCACTTTCAATAACAACGATGTATGTCTTCCCATCACCATCATTTCTGGCACAACTACTTTGCAACACATCGACTTTATGCAAAAAAGAGCTTGATAGATTTGAATTTCGAAATTCCTAAATTGATGTTCATGATGTTTTTTATCTTACATACTTTTGAAGAAGAAGCAGATTTTTATGCCGATTGTAGTCTTTTTCAAACAGTGGTGCATTCCCACAGTTAACTAATTAGCTTCATATGTTTGTGTTTTAGCTTAAATAATAGATTTTCTCTGTATTGCATTATATATCAAAACTCATATTGCCTTATGTTCTGATTTGCTTGCTTTATTAAAAATAGAACAACACTATTGAACAAGTGTATTATATTAAATACAAAATATTTTTTTTCATAGGCCCTATATTGTGTTGAAGAGTGTCACTCGTCCTTCTTCTTCGTAGTTTGTAGTTGTCTTTCCATCCAGGTACGTCGTACAACTAATGTCTCCTATATGTGTTGCTTTCATAATACGTTTCTTATACATTTGGGTTTTTTATGAATGCAAAAGAGGTCTTGATTTTGTGTTGTTGTTTAGAATATTCTTATCTTCTTTAATAGTCAAGTATTTACTGTATGTAGAATGAGTTTGAGATCTTATGGATGATTTGAGGCATAATAAAACCCTTGGATGGTATATAGGCTAGAAACCTATGATGTAGCTCCCGTGAAGCTTATCGGTGAAAAATTCCACAAGCCTAGGTGTAACATCCCGTTTCCAGAGAACGGGTCGGACCAAAGAAACGGGTCCAGGTGTGGTAAATTACCACATCTCAT
>JAOQML010000008.1:37469790-37484197 GCA_027568935.1 Erythroxylum urbanii | reverse complement strand
AGAATAATGGAAAATTATATGCTTATTGTACCGTGGTAATATCCCTCGGATGTGATGGGAATGTGATATATTGGTATTTCTAATTTCTCTGATTTACCACACTTAGACCCGTTTCTCTGGTCCGACCCGTTCTACGGAACCGGGATGTTACAATTTGGCCTTTTGTAAAGTTAAACGTAAAGGTGTTTTTGAGTCATATGAAAAAGGAAAATAAAGAATTGAAAGTGAAGCGTTTCAGGAAGATATTTGTGAAATAAATGCACCTGTTACATATGACAAGAATGAACCTTTGAATGATTTAAATAATGAATATATTGAAATTTCATCTGGAGAGGATGAGGAGGGCAAGAGATTTGAAGAGGAGCCTGATTTTGGTTCTAATTCTTTAAAAAAAGAAGATGATGATGATTTTGATTTACAGTTAAGTACTGATAGCGATTAATTTGTGTTTGTAATAGAATATTATATTCAATAAATCAATTATTAAACCAACAATATATTATTATATATTGAATTGAAATTGTTATATTTATGGAATATTCAATAAAATATGAATTTCAGGTTAAAATATGTCATTAAATAAAAAACAAGATATGGTGTGATCAAGGTTTAGACCACGATTTCGAGTCAATTACTTTCTAAGTGAAGCATCACATTCTGTAGCTACAACAGAATCAGTTGATATACCTCCAGCTACTACACTTGCAGATGAAACGTCACCTTTCATACCTACTACTACACCATCCACCACCCTTATATCGACAGAGATATCAGTGGTAAACGTTGCAAATGAAAGAGGCAGCCTCCAGCTTGGAGCTGAGGGAGTTGATGGAAGAATTTAAATCACAATTGTCAATAATCTGTAAGTAAAAATACATAAAACACCATATGATTATAATTAAGTTATAGGTTTAAATTTAAAAATGATATAAATTTATTTTTATATTAGGTTGATCCTGTCTGGATCGTGCTTAAAAAACATGACATCAAAATTCAAAGAAAAAAGTGATCTTGAGGGTTATATATGGAAGAATATCTCTCAGGTGACAAAGGATTTTTATTATCAGGAGTTTGAGGTACAAAAAATATATTTTTTGTATTTTTAATTAATTTTTATACATTAATTAGATAAATATTATAAGTTATAAGTACTTATCGTATGTTTTTTCTTTTTTTAGAAATTTATTTTGGGATTCAAAATTTGACACGGTTATTTATAAAGTATGGGAAAGACGAGCTCATACACGTTATAGGGACTTTTTTGGTGCAATACACAAGACAGGTGTATGACCTCCTTATATTTTTTAAGAAATATGGAGTCATTGGCAACAGTATTAGACATCACCTGAGGCAATGTTCATTTCAAAGCGTAATTCTACCAACAGATGTGGAGGACCGAGGGATGAGAGTCTTCTCGTACATACTGGAGGATCTATTACCCACTACGAGCATGCAGAGAGACTTTAAAGTATATTCACTTTACACTTATATTCTAATTTTTTCATTTTAATAAATTTCAATTTAATTTGATATGTTATTTTTGGAATGAAAATATGTGTTTTATAGAGAATGATAATGTTATAAATGCCAGGTGTCATATATGGTTGTGTTGTTGAGTTACTTTCTTTGTTCAACAAGGGGTAAATATCATAAAAATAAAGAAAATTCTGCCAAAATTTTTGTAAATTATTATAACATTTTATTCTGATACAAGAAAAGTCCATATATAGGAAGCCTACACCTTGTCAGTTCTCTTTGTACATTCACACAAAGAAGCATGACGATGTGACCTTCGTCAACACCAGATGTAGAGAACTAAATATATATGAAATTTATGTTTTAATATTCATGCTTAATAATTATCACTTATCAATATAAGCAATTGCCTTCTGATATGACCAAATATAAGGAAGCATTCAACGATAGTCTCAGAGGTCTGAAAATGTTGACGAGAGTCAAACTTATCTTCATGCAATGGGTGGTAAGGACCGTCGTGAAAGAATCTTCGGCTGAGGTTCATTTGTGAACACATACTATTCGCAATCCTGCACATCTAGTACAACAGCATCTAGTAGGCACGTTGTATCCAATAAAGTCCATGAGCTTTGGAGCACAGTACAGGCACTGGCAACTCAATTGCAACAGTCTATGAAGTAAATAGCCCAGCTCTGTAATGAGATGGATGAGTTGAAAGGGAATGGCAGCACTTCATCGCAATATTCAGAGTATCCACATTCACCAAATAAATAGCATAGTTGTAGTCATTTTGTATGAATTAAATACTTATTGTTGTAGATAATAATTTTTTTATTATCAATTAAGATAATGTTTACTTTATATCATCAATCAACTTTCTGTTTTAATAAATTAAATGTAGAAATGAATCAAAATATTATCAACAGATAACTGATAACTATATAGATCATACATCAATAATAAGATTATCAAATAAAATTAAATGCAGGGAAAATATTTAAAAAAATATCAGTAAATTTACCGACCAAAAAAAATCTATCGGTAAAATGCAGTGAATTTACCAACGAACCACCAAAATCTGTCAATAAAGTTAGTCGTGAATTTATCGACGGAAATGGAAATCCGTAGGTAAGTTTACTGATATAAATGACTTGTCCGTTGCTAAATTTACCAACCGGAAAAAATTTTCCATCACTAAATTTACCGACAACACAAAAATTTAGATCACTAAATACAACGAAGGAATAGAAACTATCGGTCGGTAAATTAGCGACGGAAAATTTATACTCCATCACCAATTATTACCTACGTCTGTTTCTCCAACGACTTATTTTGCCGATAAATTTTGTCGCTAACTTAGCTTACTGATGGAAAACCTTCACATTCCGTTGGTAAATTTCGTCGCTAAATCCCAATTTTCTTATAGTGTATTGCACAATGATTCTCATAACTTTTAGAAGTCAGGACCTTTTTTTTACTTACACTAATACACGAACTTGATGTAAACAAAGAATTAGAAACAAAGATGAATAACTATTTATTGTCAATCTCAAACAAAGTTTGTTATATTGAGAAATAATGTTTTCCTTGAGGCCCAGTTCTATTGGGAGGTTTAACCATAGTCCCCTTATTCTACAAATCGCCATTAAAGAAGCTTAGAATTCTAGCAATTCCTAACAATATGCCTAAAAGAATTGAAAAGAAAAAGAAAAAAAAACTAATAAACAATTTGTGGCTAATATTCCAATGTTTGTGTATTCAACTTACAAATATAATTAGTTTAAAAAAAATAACACACAATTCATGTACCTAATTACAGCACCAAGAAAGCAAAATTAGAAACTTATACTTGGGATTAGGAATGATCACAATGAAAAAGAAAGGTCATAATAGTTACATATAAAAAGAACAAACCTAGAATTTATATTTATCACTTTAAGTGATGGCAATGACATTCGACGGTAGTACGAAAATGACAAAAGTGAAACTGAAATTCGAGATTCTTAAGGGGAGGAGTGACTTGCTAAGATAATAAACTTATATTTTTCATTTCAATTTAGTCCTTGTAAATTTTTTTGGATTTTTTATTTTTAAAAAAATTTTAATATCATCCTAGTATTGTATCAATGTTTAAAATATCAAACAGTACCAACTGAAACAACAAATATTATCCAAAATCTAGTTTCAATTTGGTACTATCCAACTCTTACCATTTTCCTGTCAGTTGGAACACAACTCCAAATATTGGTACCAATACTTGTACTACTTATGGCATCGATACTTATTTTCACCTAAGCTATACTATAAGAATTATAGATGCATTTCCTTAGAGATCTTTAATATAGTTTTTAATTGGATACACATATCATCATAATCATTCGTCTCATTTATTTGTTAATGAAAAGCTTAGAAAAAGTAATGAAAGGCCTGTTTGAATGATGACTTTTTAGCCAAAAATTAGCCCAATCAGCCAAATTTTAACAAGCTCTATATCACCGGCATTTTGCTTGTAGCTTTTTGATAATGACAATTGTGTCCTATTACTTTTGACTGTTTCATCACGCAAACTTACATATAGGCCACTTGTTTTCCTTTTCTTGCTTTTAAAAGGAAATTTTTGTTATATTTGAACTGTTTGTAACAAATATAAAGACGCTTAAAAGGCTCAAAAGAAAACAACACATTATCCAAATTAACAATTAGTCCTAGTTAATCAAAATAAAGTTTTTAAAAACAATAATCCCATAATAAGATCTTGAAACAACATACAATAATCCCATAATAAGATCTTGAAACAACATACCTTAAAATTAATTGAATAAAATTTAAAAATATTCCATTATTAATTATAATGGAATATTTTTACGTAGGAATACCTTAATCAAGATGAGGGTTTAATGTAGCATAATAATACGTTAAAACATTTAAGTAGATATAGTATTCATGTTCTTATAAGTTTTTTATATTCATGTTTCCATAAGTTATTTTACATATAAACAGATAATACTAAACAGCTAATTTTATCAAACATTTTTAATAAACAGCTAATTGGTCAAATCAGCTGATATAATTAACTATCAGCTAACTGCTGATAGAATCAGCTAATTAGCAAACATGGCCAAAATGTTGAATGCAACATACTTGACATACAACAAGTTTTAATTCTTCTAGCCATGTGTTAAATCATATGCCTAATTTTGATTTTTTTAATTTGGTAAAATTAGGAATTTTGGGTTTATGTAAAATAAAAGGTATTGTTAAAAAATTGTATTCTGGTCATTTCGTAAATCTAAATGGTGTAAATGTCAAGTTAATAAACACTGTGAATAAGTGGTTTTTTTAGAAATAAAAATAACTTCATTAAACTAAATTAAATGTACAAGAAGGAGATTACAGACACCTTTATAAGGAAGCTAAAGCACAAGACCAGTTGAAGGCTTCCTTCCTTTATAAGGAAGCTAAAGCACAAGACCAGCTGAAGGCTTCCTTCCTTAACATACTCATCTACTTCTCTTCTCCTCTGAAGAGTCTATTACACCTCTCTTTCCAAAGCGTAAATACACAAGGTCAAAAAGCTATAACACAGATGGATTTATCACCCCTACTTATACTATTTTCCCCCAGGTCAAGAAGTGTAGGAGATCCAACTATCCCCACTTATTCTAAGTAGGCATTTTCTTAAGAATAAGACCACACCCCTTTAGAGAATTGGCATTGAAAGAAGATATGGGATGTGCTTTCCTAGATGTGATATCTCGTAAGCCTCCTTTCCTTTCTCTACGCATACCATTTTGCAACCTATTTCTGCTTTATATCTCCTATTGTTAGGCCCATACCATAAAAAGGACCAGCTTAATAAGTCAAAAGCCTTGTATAGATTGATTTTGATAGCACACTTAGCTGGAGAATTCAATTTGGAAAGAATACATCCAATGAAATTAGGACGTTATCTCCAGGAAAGCTACTTGCGATTTATTGGTTATAGGACCTAGAGCTTTCTTTAATCTTATTACCAGCATCTCTGCAACTATCTTATAGATAAGATTACAACAAGAAATGGGTTTGTAGTCCCACAGGAGATAGGATTTTGGGATTTAGGGACTATACAAATAAAAGTTCTATTCATGGATTTGAGTAGCTTACCTAATTTGTCAAACCCCAATATTTCCATAGTAACCAAATCTTTAACTTATGGCCAAGCCTTACGAAAAACTTTTCCATCAAGCTCGTCAGGTCCTGGGGCACTTTTAGCTTACATCTCAAAAACCACTTGCTCAACTTGTTTTTCGTCTTCTTCTCAAGGATATATTCACAGTCCCTGAATCGTGAAGCTGAAGAATTTCCCTTATCCAAAAACAAGTTTTGGTCCCTTTTTGAATTCTTGAAAAGTCTCCTGTTTCTTTCCCTCCAAATGGAATACACCGAATAAGTTAGAGCTAAGCTAATATCAATATGGTCTCTACCATTCTTTCTGTATAACTCGTCAGCCCATGAAAGAATGCTTTGCCACTGCTGGTATGGGTAAAATAAACCAAACGTATGTTGCATTCTACTCCTTTTTTTTTTTTTTGAAAAAAGAAAGAAGAAAATGCATTAATAAAGAATGAAAGTTAAATCTTACAAGAGGGTCTAGTAAATGCATTCTACTCCATATTACTCTGTATTGACGTTGAAAGTATAAATGATTGGTAGATTAGGGAAGCATAATGCAAAGCGTGCATAACAGATCCTCCACAGCAAGCAATCTATCTTTTGTTTTCAGTCTCGTTCTAGCAGCAAGCCAGGTTATAAATGTTGCCTTAGGAACCTAAGCACTTTTCCAGACAATATTGTACCAGTTAACCTTTAGAAGCTGTTGTCTGATAGCTTTTAGGCTGGATTGATTGGTGAACTCTCATCCATTATTCGGTAACCAATGTAGGCTATCACTTTTTGAGGGATTGGGGTCATAGTCAGCTAAGAAAATTTTGACTCTTTCACAACCCCTGAAGGCCATGAACCACCTATCTTGCTAAATAACCTCCTTAACTTGAGCCTATAAAGGAATTCTTGTTATAAGTGAAGATATTTCATCCCTAAAAATTGAAGTGATTCATTTAACTCGAGAAATGGTTGACTATACATGATCTCCAAAGCTAGACATTCAAATTGGTAGGGCTCTATTAACCTAATATTTTCTTGGAATAAGAGAGAGCTACATCTTTCAACTGTTATTGAGATGATATCTGGTTACCCCTTGGTCTAATATACTGTTAGTTTTGTTATCATTTCTCTTTGTCATAACCGAGCTCAAATTGAGTTTCTATCACCTTGTTTAAGCTAAAAGACACTTTCTCGTAGTCTTAGGAGTGAGCAGTGATCATCCAGGGCCTTTGTGAAGTTTTCCAGTGCCTACTTTTCGTGTTCCGGCCACCATTCATCACCTGTATAGGCATTGATAGAGTTCGAACTTTTTGCTAAAATGTCTTTTGTTCTGTAAAGCTTAGATCTTTGTATCTGAATTAATGGTCCTCTTTAAAAGTTTAATTTCTTCCTAAACAAACTTCAACTTTTTAACTTCGGCATTGAAGCCCCTTGCCTCCCTCTCCTTACCTCTTCTTATAGCCTCAAGGAAACCCTCGTGATTGGCAAAGTAATCATTGAACCTAAAAGGGAACTTCTTATTACCTTTTAAATATTCTTTGGATTATTATTGGCACATGATCTGATACATCAGGATTTTGGAGGACTGCTTTGGTCTGTGGGCATAGTTCCATCCACTTTTCATCTGCTAATACCTTTTGTCCAACTTCTTCCTAATATTCCTTCTGTTTGATTGTTCTTTGGACCATGTATAAATATTTCCCTCCAAGCTGAGGTGCCTAACCCCGAGTTTCTCAACACATTCATAGAAATCTCTAGAGAAATTCCTTATGTTTATGTCTCCTTCTGCTTCAGACCAATATAGCATGATATCTAAAAGCATTCAAAGGGTCTTGTACATTATGTTTAATCTGGAACAAGTGACTCAATCGTTCCTCCTTCTGAAATTTGAAATTGGATCCATAGATAATATAGCCTCCAAAGATCTATCCTGAGCAATGAAAGAAATTCTAACGTGGATATGTTGGTAGCTAGAATGCAAGACCTTAAGATAACCCTTTTGGAAACAAATATGATAATCACCCTTCTATAATGATGATGTGTGTGGTTATAGACAAAAGACCACCAATGACCATTTAGTTTGAGCTTCACAAAATTCTCATGGGAAAGCTTAGCTTCAAGCACTGCCATTGCAACATTATTATTTTCTGACAAGAAATCTACTAATGCTTATTTTTTATAGAGACTATTCAGTCCCCTAATGTTCGAGGCAACTATGTTCATTAAGAGGAGGATTTTTTTGAAGAGCTCCCTTTCTTCTTACTCCTACTAGATTTTCTCTTGGATACTACCTAGAATCTGCCTTCCTCCTCTTCAACTTTAGTCGGGATATTATTGCTTCCTATCCCAATATTCATATCCTCTATCATCTAACCAGGAGTTATCATATCCTCCTATTCATATTGTTCATTTTGTAACTCCTGAATCTACATAGGAGTTGTTATGGTAGTAGAGGTGTTCTCCTGGGCTATCAAAGTGGGAGCTTGATGTTGACTTTCTCTAGATTCCTCTTGAGCGGTAACTTCATGTCTATCTGGAGCTTTACCAACTGACCGGTTCTTCTCCTCACCCAATTTAACCAATTCTTCGTAATCTCCCCTCACAAATCTTCTACCTGATTTCTTCCATATCTTATAATTTTATCCAATATTGGATCTCCATTGATACGAGACTCCGATTCTGTCATCTACTAATTTTTCTTCCTCACTTAGTCTTAAAATTGGGATTGTATGCGGAAGCTCTTTACCATTTTCAATCTTCACGCATAACCTGGCACAACATATCCTTCTTCTATGGGCCACCATCTCGTCCATGCACACTGGAACATTCACTTAGCTTGCTAACACACTAAGCCCTCTCGTCAACCAATACTCAAGTGGTAGCCCATACAAGTTGATCCACAGGTTTCCATGGTTGCAAAAATAGAGTTTGACTCCAAATGTGCCAAGGGCCAGCCTCCATAATCTCATTCGCATTCACTCGGCCAGCAAATTTAAATAGCATTAAGTTATCCTCTAAAAGCCAGACTCAACCAGGCCTTTATTCCTCTAATATTTCATAGCCCAATCTTTTACCTGCAAAAATGCCAGTCTCCTCTCATAGAAGAAGTATACTAGAGTCGAATTCCATACCTTAGCACCCTCCTTTAGAATCTGGATGTCAGGCGCCACCAAGCTCCTTCCCTTTTCCAAGACAGGAGGAGTGTAAAATAGAGCTTCATTACTTTTCTTCTCCCACCACTTGCTTTCAGCTGAGAGAAGTGATGATGGATAGGTGGCTTCTTTTCAAAGGAGGCGAGGGGCTCAGGGATGGGAGCTGGTCTAGCAGGCAAGGGTGAAAGGATAAAGAATCCTTAACATTTACGAAGTTTGTCTACATTACCAGGAAAGAGTCTGAGAAAAGCTAGAAGAGTAAGACGGTAACTTTTGCTTAAAAGTTGGTTACTAAGAAAGTAAAAGGAGGGTGGGAAACAAAAAAAGGGGGAGGTGGTGGGGAAGACACTGAAGAGCCTTCCACAACACCACAGGAGAGAGTTTTTAGAGGATGAAATAGTGTGGAAACCAGCAGTAGAAAAGCATCAAATGAGAAAAAGACAATAAGTGGAGGCCACAAAAAGTCGGAGGAAAGGAAGAAAACAAGCAAAGGCAAGATTTAGAAGCATTTATCTTGGTCTTAAAGCAATCAAGATAATTCCTTTTTTTTTTAACCTTGTTAAAACTTTATCCTTTCTTTTGATGGGTCTTTTTTATAGAAAGACAAAGTTACAATTAACAATGGAAGGAAATTGTCTTATGATTTTGTTAATTTATTATTTGAATAAATGAAAAGTAAACGCCTTTCATATTTCAAACTGCTTTGAAGTATGATTTCATTACCAATTGGTAGAACTAAGATAATACAAGTCGGAAAAGGGTCTATTACAGTTTGACACATATTTTACTTTTGGGTTTGTCTTTGTTCTTTTACCTTTTCTTTCTTTTCTTTTTGTTCCCGTTTGTTATTTCTGAGAGTTAAAGATAGAAAGCGAGGCAAGTTGCCTTACAAGAGGCTGAGATGAGTTGCCTCACCTCCTGGGAATTTAAGTAATTATGTGGAAATGGTCATCCTTGGGGGGATTTTCCTGTGATTCTTAGGACTTTGGCTTTCTGGGCCCTTTCTCATGATCCCTTTTTTCGCTTTCGCTTTCTTTTCTTGTGTTTAAAGATAAAAGTTTGCATTTGTAGCCATTCATTTTCTCTCTTTCTCGGTAACGTTTGTGAATTAAAGGCTCTTTCCTGCTTTTTGATCATTTTGTATGTCTCTGTAGTTGTTGGAGGTGGATGGTGAAGATTCCACTGGAGGAGTTGATAAGGCCTAAACAGGTTTTAAGAACAATCCGTAAAGGGTTGAACTTTTCTTCAAATGGAAGTTCGGTGTTCATTATTGTTTAACAGATCTTAATTCACATTTCATTTTCACCTCCTTTTTAGCTCACCCTCATCCTAGATTCGCTTCCTGATTTAGTTATATCGAGATCTCTGGTCGCTTTTGAGGCATGGAAAATGGGCTTCTGCTAAAACTTGACCTTCACAGTCCAAAAACATTGGTGACAAGAGGAGTTCATTATTTTAGTTGAATAATGACAGGCTGGCTGATTTTCAAGTCGTGGAAAGGTAACTTTTCGCACTGCCCAAATAAGGATTCTGATGGAGGAGATGTGTCCCTCGGTTGCAGTGCCATTTAGAGTCGGTAATACACTCTGCGAAAGCTTAACCATAGATTCTCGTTATAATTTCAAAAGACCTAGGTTAATGTCAGAAATGGCTGGCGCATTATCCAGTTCTGTAACTAACATTTCTAGTTCAGGGGATGAGAATAATTTTCCTGGTGCTTTGGATAACCAAGTTAATGATATAGCATTGTCAGCTGTCAGAGAGGACCAAGAAGCCGAAGCCCCTTATTTGGACATGATATCTGAAAGTAAAAGCAATTGGGTTGTTAAGGATGAAGCTTTAGCCCGGGAAAGCGAGGAAGATGATTCCCTGTCAATGCAGGGTGATCTGGCTCTTGACAGATCTTGTTCTCTGTCAATAGCTAGTGAGACCAGTAGCTTATGTGGAGAGGATTTCTTGGGTTTTGAGTCAGCTTCTGAGGTAGGGACACCGAGTTCGTTGGACACTGGTAGAAACATATGTGGTCTTGATATAATTGCTAAGGCTGCACATTTGGGGGCGTCAATTATTAAGGCAGAAGTTGTAGGAAATCCTCTTTCTTTGGAAGTGAGCCTGAAGGAAGAGAGTGGAGATGGCTCTGACTCTAAGCCACCTGCAGTGGTTTTTGAATTGTCTGTGGATAAAAAGGTTGGTGGAAATGTTGCACGCAGCGTTTTTGAGGTGGAATATGTGCCTCTTTGGGGATTTACTTCTTTTTGTGGCAGAAGGCCTGAGATGGAAGATGCCGTTGCAACTATACCTCGGTTATTGAAAATTCCAGTCAAATTGCTAATTGGTGATCGGGTTCAAAATGGTATGAATAAGTGCTTAACTCACCAGACAGCGCATTTCTTTGGTGTGTATGATGGTCATGGAGGATCACAGGTGTCTTTCCTTTTAAGCCCATTTATACTCCTAATGTTTCAATCATTTCCAGTATTGTGCAGTTGGTCTATCCACAAGTTTAACATATTGCTTGGTGGTTCGTTTTCTTTGTCCAGGTGGCAAATTACTGCAGTGAGCGTATCCATTCTGTTTTGGCAGAGGAGATAGAATCTCTTAGTAATGGCGTAATTGATGGAAAGGATGGTTGCCAAGAGCTTTGGAAAAAGGCATTCACCAATTGTTTTCTCAAGGTGGATGCTGAAGTTGGAGGTAAACCCAACACTGAACCGCTTGCACCAGAAACTGTTGGTTCCACTGCTGTTGTTGCCCTTATTTGTTCGTCGCACATTATAGTAGCAAACTGTGGAGACTCGAGGGCAGTTCTATGTCGTGGGAAAGATCCTGTGGCCTTGTCTGTGGATCATAAGGTAAGAAACTCTTGAACAACACCTATATGCTTTCTAGTTTCTTAATTATTTACTCACAAAGGCTTTGATTGTATTACTCTCATTCTGTTGTCTCAGCCAAACAGAGAAGATGAATATGCAAGAATAGAAGCTGCTGGAGGAAAAGTTATACAGTGGAATGGACATCGTGTATTTGGTGTTCTTGCCATGTCAAGGTCAATTGGTGTGTACTTTCCTAATTTCTGGTTATCATATTACAGTTAATCATAGTGATCCGCTTCAGCAACGTCACTAACCAGGCTCATTTTTCTAATAAGAACATGTTCTTATTTGCTTTTCTCATACCAAAACTCCAATGAGCAAAAGATAATTTTCATTTGTACATCAGTTTAGGACAGGTTGCAGACTGGATCCAACCTGAAACTTTAACAGCTGTACTTAGGGACAAAGTGGGTAATCTTTGTCGAGTGACCATTTCATCATAGGTCTCTTTCCCTATTTAGTCTTGCCTAGCAACTTGTGCAGTACATCAGGAAGAAAAATATTCTGTTATCCATTTGATGTCCATAAGATGAATGGATGCTTCTTGTTGGAAGAAATTTTAGATTACTGTTGGGAAGTACCTTTGTACTTCGATAATCAATATCCTTTCCAGTCAATACTTCTACTCTACCAAAGGGCATAAAATTTCTTTTACCCTCGGATTTACTTTCAGGTGGTGTTTGAGGTAAAAGCAAATTCAAGTTAAGTAAATGTTAACTGGTGCATATAATATTGTATTGTGATGTCAAACCACCTTTTGAGGTTTCAAGAAGATTTCCCAAATCTTGTCCAGCTAAATCATTACCTCTTGCATAAAGGTTCTATTTGCATGCATGGTGTAGGAGATGATATTTTTAGGGATTAGTATATGATGATTGACGTAAGTCCTAAAGCTTGGTGTTATAATTCATGCATGTATGTACAAACAATTTTGGTTCAATAGGAAACAAAGGGCTGTATTTGGATTTGAATCCCGGTGTAGGAAGATGGTTTCAACCGTGTCGTCACTTGAACCACATGTTCCAATGCTAAAACTATAGATTAACCATCAAGTACTAAAACTTTTACAGTTCAAAGAATGAGTACAGAACACATAAATCTTAGATTTACTGCCTTGTGTAAGCTTGCCACATCAGTCCAATGGTATTGCATAACTTAAGATTCTTTTGTGAAATTTTACTTGCTTTTTTTATATAGAAGTTTGTTAACATAATACTAAATCCCAAATATAGAGTTTCTTGGAAGCATAACTCGTCAATGACAAGGTGATGCGTCAAACCTGCTCTTGTTTTCATCATGGTTGCAATTTAAAGGACCTCTGAATATATGGCACTATGGTAACGTTCTTTCTATAAACATTATGCTCGTGGTTACCATGGTAGCATTTTCAGCAATTACAAATACTGCATCCATAACACCTCTTCTGGGTTGTGGGAAATATGTGCTTACACTTGCAAAACTGGTTTCGTCTGTGAGATAATATCTATGTCCTTTCAGAATTTTTCTCCGTCCAACCAATCAGTTGTACTAGTCTGGTCTTGGACGTAAAATATTTGAGTTCTCATGTGGTTGAAGAGTTAAACATCAAACAATTTGCATTGCAGGAGATAGATACTTGAAACCGTGGATTATTCCTGAACCTGAAGTGATGTTCATTCCTCGGGAGAAAGAAGATGAATGCCTTATTCTGGCTAGTGATGGCTTATGGGATGTCATGCCAAATGAAGAGGCATGTGAACTGGCTCGGAAACGCATACTTGTTTGGCACAAAAAGAATGGTGTCACTCTTCCCTCATCAAGAGGTGAGGGAATTGATCCTGCAGCTCAAGCAGCAGCTGAATTCCTATCGAACCGTGCTCTGCAAAAAGGAAGCAAGGACAACATCACTGTAATTGTGGTGGATCTAAAATCTCAGAGGAAGTTCAAGAGCAAAACATGACAGTTCCTTCTGTTTTTGTCACCAGGACCAGTACTATAGACCATATATTGGTTTAGAACTCTTGGTGGTCTTGAGTAGTGTCATTTACGACGCCAAGTTGTGGCATGTATAAATTTTAGTTGTAGGGAGTAGGAAAACATGGGAATCCAATCCCATGCTTATTGACTTATTGTATTCTATATGCCTCCGAGTTCAAAGGCCCAGTGAGGTACTTACAATTAATTATTTAACTGCTTGATGGAATTACAAGCGATCCGGAGCTCAACCATAATACGAGGATAAACTAGTTCTTATCAAGGACTACAGTGTAGGACTGTTCTTACTCCAACATCCACCTATTCTTCATTCCTTCTTAAAGTTGATCAAGTAATGGTGTGCTATACAACTAAATGCTTTGTGGTGATGCATCTTCAGCTAGAATTGCACTTGGAAAAATAAGCATGTTTCTTGATTTTACCTCAAAACATGCCATACTTTAAAAGGTTAAGTTGCATTGCGGTACAAATTGACACAGCTTATGGGGCCAATGAATTAAGGCCAAAATTAAACAACTTGAATTTTAAGAATCAATTCATGGATTGGGTTTAATTTTTAAAATTAAGTCCAAAAATGTTATGGGTTTGGTTTAGGTTTAAAAGAAATTTCCGTCTAAATTTATATTTATAAATATTCTTAAGTCAACTCACAATTATCATATAATAATTTTTCATTAATATGATTATCGAAAAAGAGAATGGAATATACAAAAATATTTAAGTAAGTATTTATATACTTAATTGTTTATTTTAATAGAAGATGAAATTATGATATTAAAGGACTCTAAC
>JAOQML010000008.1:37447008-37457351 GCA_027568935.1 Erythroxylum urbanii | reverse complement strand
TAATTGGAAATGGGCCCAAGTGGCTAATAAAAGCTCTGTTAATTTCATTGTGCTGTATCAAAGGTTATAAATAAAATAGGCCTTCTGTTCTTTACGTTTCATCGATTTCAAATGTAATATGTGTTGTTTTAAGTTTAAGTAAACAAAATGTTTTGAAAAGAAACAAGTGGGCCCACATGATTGATAAGTGATAAGAAAAAAAATTATATCGACTTTTGTTTAGTGAAGTGATGTGACACGCCACCCTCGCGGAGCACGGATTCGGATATCACTGTCGATATCGGGTTTGGGTCCGGCGGGAGTGGGGTGTTACAATATACACTTATTTTTCATCTGATCTTTTATGCATGTAACCCTTAGGTTCCCATTTATTTTAGGCATAACTCTTAATTCAATCAAATCATGAAGGGTTTTATAGTGCCAATTTGCCAGAATTTAAGTGATTAACACACGAACTTTTCGATAGTTAATTATCCAACTTATGAACCTTTCCATAGATAATTATTGTGCAATTCATCCTTTCACTATACTATACCTCACTTGGTTCAGAGTATAGGCTATATGTCAACTCTCACTAGACTGACTATGTCACATCTAGTCTAAGTGATGTTAGTTCTTGTCCAGGGATCTCATTACTCTTATGTGTCATTGAAGACTCTCTTCATGACATATAACTGCTCTATTTAGAGACTTATGAGTAATGACCCCGATAAGAGGCCGTGGGTATCATCTTCTTCTATTATGAGTGGTGAATCCTTTATTGGCTACCCAATTACCTTCGAATACCAATAGCTGTACCCAACCACCACCCTAAAAACGACCTCGTCTTGAGGTAACAAGGAATGATGTCAAAGCACAGGATTAGTATCCAAGATATCCTTGAGTACCTCAAGTCTAACGATATTTGCACCATTGCTATGATGAAATTAATCATTAACATTCGATAGATCATCTATATGATAATCTCATAGCAGCTCATCTGATGTACTTACTACTCTTAGTAAGCATCTACATGTTAACTCTAAACAACTCATGCTTACAGTTTGTGAGATCCACTGCTTGATCAAATCAAAGAGTATAACATGTGCTAGTCTGACTGGATTAATAATGTCTTATCTTATTAATCCTATGCCTAGGGATTATTTAGATACTAACATAATTGCACATAATAGGAATCTCATCATCGTGATCTCATCATGATTTCCTTCATGTTATGTTTTGTATCATAGACTTCATTAATTAATTTAAGATTAATATCAATTCATATATAAACGACTATCAAATCAATGAAAAATGTCTTTCACTTTATTAATCAATATAAAGTTTGTACAAAAGTGCTAAAGGTGATTGCCTTTAGAGCACTACTCTAACACTTGTATAGGTTCCCTATCATTTTTGGACAACTTCAGATCTAATTAGGGTTTTGGATAGATTGTTAGTCGAGAAATTGCAATTCCCATAATCTGATTAGGGTTTAAAAATTAGGGTTAATGGTTATAACTCGAGAGAGAGTAATCAACCCTAAGGCCATCTAGAACCAATAATCTAGTAATTCATAATCGATTAGGTTAGCATTAAAGGTAGATAAAATTCCTCTTTCTCTCAATTGGTAGTTCTTTAGGTCAATTCTTGAATGTGTACATTGCAACTGCTATTTTGCTAATATTTTCGTAATTGAATCTTCGATTTGAATTGCGTAATTGAATTAAATTCTTGCCTTAGTTTCATTACATTTTGAATTACTACGCATTGTTTTATCCTTGGATTAACTCACCTCGTAGGATCGACAGCTTGGGTACTATGCAAATGACCTGTACGCTTACATATTATCGAGGTTAAATATTAAAACTTACACATATCGAAAAATTGCAATCACAGGTGTACGGACACAAGATAGGTAAAATCTTTAAACTAAAATAACTAAATACGCCTTAGATTAAAAAGACATAAACTAATCCTACGCGCTCCCTAAAAACGGCGCCAAAAGCTTGATCATATTCGTCGAACTTTAAAATTATAGCCCTCAAATACTACAAGTGCATAGGTCATGAATTGTAGTAATTGAAAGGTCAATCCTACGAGGAGGGTAAACTAATCTAATTCTAGGGTGTCTAAGGCTCGGAGAAATAATAAGGTGAAATTAAAAATGAATCAAGAATATAAGCACGGGAATTTGATTGCAAGAATTCAACTTAAGAAATTAACTTAAAACAAGAGTTGAAATTGAGCAACCCAAAAGGTCACAATGGAAATTAGTCAAGAGAAATTGCCAGGTTATGAGAGAGGGGATTATACCTATTATTAATGCTAACCTAGCCAATTATGTGTTATCAAGGTGTCAATTTTAAACTATCATAGGGGGAATTACTCTTTCTCGAGTTATAGTCCCACTCCTTAAATCATTAACCCTAATTATATTATAGAATTTGCAATCTCTCAATTAACAAAACACTCATCATTAAAATTAGATCAGAAGTTCTCTACTAAACTACCAGGTTTCACATGGGATCTCTCTATGTACAAAAACTGATATGATTAACTACATGGTCTATTAGATCGCTTAACTCTCGTTAAACTAATACAATCTTTTTTATACAGCTCAAACAGATTTGATAAATACTGATAACTCTTGGATAGAGTATTAGAATGGAAAAATACATTAGATAATGAACTATTGGTTCTAACCCTCTTGGTTTGTTACCAAAATATGCAAAAATCGAAGTTAATCACATCACCCAATCAATAAAACATAAAATTGACTATATTAACATTAAATCAAAGTAAAATCTCGAATGAAGAGTTAGAACATCGTCAATAATCCAAAACCCATCATCATACAATCCATTTTGATCTTATACATTAAATGAACAAAAATGAAATGGAATGGAAATAGAACTTATATCGGACAATCCAGGAAGGAAGCAGCATCCGAACACCACCTAATCTGGGAAGCAGTAGCGTCAAGACCTGCTTCTTCTCTCTCTTCTTTTCTCTCTCTCTCTCTTTTTCTCTCTCTCTTGAACTTTCCAAATCTGGAAGAATGTAGAAGGTCCCTTAGGGTTACATTCTTAAGTCTTATATAGTATTTCCAATTAGGGCAACCCTAAGGTCTTTTCCATGTTTAAAAGGTCTAAAAAAGCCTTTGAAAACTCAAGTTAGGATTGTTATTATAGTATCTATCGTGCAGGCCACAATCGTGGCCCTTAGTAGCACGATTGTGGTCGAGAGTTTTTGCTTCTGTCATGATCGTGGCCTATAATGACACAATCGCGACTCCCTGCACCAACATTTGTCACAATCGTGGCTCCTTGCTCTTACTTCTTTCACGTTCGTAGCCCTGGGTTATTTCCTGGGTCTTCTACAACTCTCCTCCAATTGTCCTAAAATAGTAACAAACACATCAAGTTGAAGCCCAACATCATGTTCCAACCAACAAAACACTTAAAACACAAATATTTACTAACTAACACAATTCTAACCTAAACATGTACTAAACAATCGAATTAGCAACTAAACATACACTAAACTACCCACGAAAACATGATGCAATCCACACCTATCAATGAGGCATAGAAAGGTCTTGTTGATCTCTAAAAGTATCTTGCCTTTCTCAAACACTTCCAATATGGCTTTAGTCACTAAATTCCACATTTGGGGCTAAACTTTTTGAAAGAAAAAAAATCCATTTAGCCCATCTTATCTAAGGGCTTTTTTCAAGACTCAATTCAAACACTTCTTCAGTATGAGTGCATTTAGCTTATTTCCTTCACTGAAGAAACCTCCTTATGAAAGATTTTAGAGCCTATAAAGTATACCTGCTTATAGTGAAGGCACACAAAGAACTTCTAAGAAATATGAAGGCCTCTTCCTTGAGCTCATATTGTGATCCCATCATTTTTTACTAGGTAGTAGATTTTATTGCGATTCTTCTTGGATAAAATGGTGTTATGGAATAATGTTGTATTTTTATCCCTTTCAGGATCCATTTCATTCTAATTATTTGCTTAAGGAGGGAGCAATTATTCCTTTCCACAGTTATGTAAGAGTTCAATGCATTCTTCTCCTTATTTAATCGAAATATATCACTTAGATGTTTTTACACCTCTTCTTACAACAATAACAGCAACACCCAATATGAATCCCGCTAATATGTAGGGTTTGGGGAGGTCTAATAATAGTATAATAGTATAATTCTAGCTCGAATCCTATTAGTTTATTATAATCACCCCTTTTAAGTCTTTTTTTCTAGTTTCTCTCCACTTCTTGCCTTAGATCTTTAAATAGGGCTTCACTAATATGATATCCTAATGGAATCCTTTATAAGGGAGTCCCCTTCTCCGAGTCTTATTATAGGTATGGAATCAGTTAGATCCTTTTTAAGTTAAATATTGAAACATAACCTTGCAAATTCGATTCTTTTCCTTATATTTGTTATTTTATCCATACAGACTAATTTTTCCATAAATTTAGCAAGCATACTTAACCTCTTTGTAGACCATTATTCCAATGGCACTCCATAAAGATTGATCTATAAAGACATATTCTCTTTCCCGATGTATTCAAGGATTACTTTAGGTTTCTATGGTTGAAGTAATAATAAATTGATTTGGATGTATCGTGGATTTTCTTTAAGAATCTCTTTTGTTTCTGCCTCAATCGTAAACTTTAAAAGTACCATATTATCTTCTGACAAAAGCACCTTTATAAGGCCTCTCACTTTCCATAATATATTGACCTAGTTTCTCATCATAGGGAATATTAGATGCTTGCTTAAGAAAAACCATACCAAGGTAGAATTCCAAGTTCTTGCTCCTTTTTTCAATATCTTTATATCTGAAGCTATAATGGCTCTACCATTTGATCTGGAGGGAAGAAAATATTGGAGAGAGTAATATATGCTTTCTCCCACCACCTTTCTCCATTTGAGTTGAGGTTTAATAGAAAGGGAGTTATTCCCAAAATGGATATCTTAGGGATCACTCGTTTGAGTAATTAGTGGTGGTGGTGATGTTGCAGCAAACGGGGGTTTAGTAGTTGGGTTATTTGATAGGGGAAAAAAGTAATAAGATTTTAGAAAGGAGGCTCCTCAATAACAAATATATCGAAAAGTGGGAATGTTGTAAAGATGACATAAGAAAGGTTGAAAACTTGTTATTATAAAAATAATTGAGTGTGAGAACAAAAAAAAAGAGGAAAAGACGAGAAAACCTTATATTGCATCAACTAAAAATTACAATTCACTTGCTCACCTAACACTTTAATTATATTATTGATTACTATATAAGTTATTTTTTATTAATTAGAATGAATTAAGAAAGCTAGCAAGAATTCAATTTATACGTGTAATATAAGCTTATACGCATGCATGAAATAAGGGAAATTTTAAAACAAGAGTAGCACCCAATTTTATTTTTAAGCAAATTATTGGCAATAAATATTATGAAATTTCTACTTATTGGAAAGAATTCTTGACAATAGTGAAGTCAGCAAGATATTGAAAATGATATTTGGAAGAGATTCCATCAAGACTAAGTACAATAGTTCAAGACGTCTTTAGAAACAAATAATTTCAACTTTATTCCAACAAAAATTTAAATATGATGTTTATGTTTTCTTTTTTTATGATTTTAAAACAATACAAAGAAGAAATGAAAAAAAGTAAATTTGTTTTTAATATAGTGAAAATTAAATAATAATACATAAAATGCAAGATAGGAGAAGGATTTATTAGTGTCCACTATTTTCCTTAGCATAGAAACCTTAAGAATTCCTCACTGTCAAGTCTTTCAAATTGCCAAATTACATAAGGATGCATTTTGTGGCTTCATACTATAACATAAAAACCTGGAATTTTATTAAATATATTTTATCCTCTGCATAATATCTTTAAACAATTAGGATCAGCTTGAAAGAAACCTTTATAACAACTTAGTAAAACAGGTATATAACAAAAAAGTCATATTCTCTACCAATTCCATACTTATTGCGCGTTCTTCACATTTCACAAATTCAAAAGAATGTATGATCTTATAAAAAAGATTTAACCGTTTTAGGAACATTTTTAACCAAGTCTAAAATAGCTTTCAAATTTTTTTTATTTTTCACTTCTTCATGAACATAAGAAAAATGAAGAATGAAAAGTGAGCACCTAGCTTCTATCCTAAAAGATCCCATGCATTAATGGATAAAATATTAGTGAGATGATAAATTTCTAACCATGAATTTCTAAAAAAATAACAATTTGAAGTTGATCCTTAATCACAATTATTAGTTCTCTAAAATATATGACAATAACTATTTCTCCATTGATAAACCCACTTTGAATTGAAGAATTCCTTTGTACTAAAATAATCTTATAAAATATTTTTCAAGACAGTAAGAAAAAGGTGTCAAATTAAGACAAATAAAAGATACAATATAATTGCAAATAAAAAATGGTAAATAACTTATGTTAAACTATTTTTTACAAAATAAGAATTAAAGCTACAATCTTCTAAATAAAATTTCAACATCTCAGAAATTTTTTTATCAAATTTGAACTTGATCTAATAGTAAATAACTCTAGATTATACAAAAAAAATTGAAATTGATTTTTAAAAAATTCTATTGCACTCTTTCTTTTTTCCCCTCTTTTCTCTCTTGTTTTTTTATCAACTTACTCATACTCACCACTAATCCAAATCTTAGACAACAAAAAGATTAGTCAAATGAACATAAAGGGTTTTAAAATAGTAATTTAAATCTAATAAATTTGAACTTTTTAACACATAAAAGGAAAAAGGTCTTAACGTAACAACTCTTCCCTTCTCTGATTATATGTAGGAGGCCATCATCTCAACAAATAAGTAATATACATCAAACTTACTTCTTGACAAAGACTTAGTCATCATATCATATCTATTGATATCTTTATGAATCTTTTGCTGCTCAACTAACTTAGAATATGTAACATCCATAATCTAATGGTATCTAACATTAATATACTTCAATTTACTATAGAATTTTAAATTCTTAGCAAGTTGCACTGTACCCAATTATCATAAAGTAGCACATACCTTTCTCACACAAAACTGAAGTCTCTAAAAAATCTCTTCATCTATAGTATTACTTTATAAGCTTTAATAGTAGGGATAAGATAAGCTTCTATAGATGAAAAAAGCAATGCATTTATACAAATTATAAAGGTAATCAAATATCATAAAGTGGACTTCTTTGTATCAACATCTTTTACTACGTTTGAATCACTATATGAAGAAAGAATAGATCTCCTTGTTTCAAAACAGGAGCTCAAACTAAAAAGCCACGAAGATATTTTAAAATCTACTTTACTGTGTTATAGTATTCTTTTCTTGAATTAGAAAGAAAATAATTAATAGTCTTAATAATGTGAACAATGTCAGGTTTCATACAAACTATTGTGTACATCAAAATACCAATAACTAAATCACAAGGAACTCTTTCCGTATCTTTGTCCTCTTCTTCACTAGAAGACTATTGAGTTGTTTCTAATTTAAAGTGTATAGCAAGATGTGTACTCACCACCTTATCTTTGTCTATATTGAACCTCTAAAGCACTTTTCTAGTGTAATTTTCATGTGATAGAAACTTTTTAGCTTTCCTGTCATGAATGATTTTTATGATAAGAATCTACTTTCGTAGCCATATGCCTTCCATAACAAAATCCTTACTCAAATCATAATATGACTTTACAATGTTAAAAAGCATTTTGACCAATAATAAGTATGTTGTCAACATAAAAGAAAAAAGGAAACAAAACAAAGTTATCATTATATAATCTCTACGTAAGAACATAATGATTAGAGTAAGTCTTCTTAAATCCTCGCTTTCTTATTATAAAATCAAACTTTTTGTATTATTTCCTTGGTGCTTATTTCAAGTCATACAAGCCTTCCTTAATTTATAGAACTAATTTTATTTTCCTTTTTCTTTAAAACATTTTAGTTGCACCATATAAATCTCCTCATTTAAATTACCATAGACAAAATCAATCTTCATATCCATCTACTCAATTTCTGAGTCAAGTCATACAGCTAAATCCTAACACAACTCAAGTGGATGAAATCTTCATAATTAAACAAAAGATTTCATTAAAATAAATTACCTTCTTCTGGATAAATCCCTTAATAATCAATCTATCTTATACCGTGAAATTAAAGTGTCATCAGCATACTTCACTATGGAAACTCATCAATTCTTCAAAACTTTTTAGTCATTATGTAGTTTAACTAATTTATAAGTGTTAATATCATGTAAGGATTTCATATCATCCATCATAACTTCAAATCATTTCTCCTTCTACTTACTATTTATAGCTTCTTTAAAGCTTTTAGGTTCTCCATCACTTTATAAAATATCTTGAGAGAAGTTTTTAGAGCCTTTATTGTTATTACTTCTAAATTTGTTAGTTGTTGACCAACCATAACATCATGTACTGGATTATTTAAATTATCTACATCTTACTAATCATTTTGTACTTTATCTCCATTTTTATCTTCTTTTTGGATCTCAACATCTTAATGACCATCTTTAGCTATATTTTATGCATCATTAAAAGAAACTGAATCAATATCAACCAAGATCTTTCCTTTAAGAATCATACCTCTAAGCCTTATTAATTTCCTCGATAGTATTTTCCCAAGGAAAACTACATTATAACTTTTAACAACTTTATTCTTTACTAGATCATAAAATTGGCAATTGAACTCATTTAAATATAACCAATGAAGACAAATTGCTTGGCTATAACATTTAGCTTCAACCTATCATTTTTAGGAATATGCATAAGTGCTTTGCATCTAAATGTTATCAAATAATCTTAAGAAGTATCCTTTTTAAACCAAACAATATCAAGAACATTACCATCGAAACAATAATGGGATACAAATTGATAACATGAGAAATTATGGAAAGTTCTTTTACCCAAAAGCAACTTGGCAACTTTTCTTCCACAAGTAAGTTTCTAGCTTTTAACTTTCTCCATTAAAGTTTTACTTATCCTCTCTACCAGACCATTCAATTAAGGAGTCTTAGGAGGAGGTTTTTTTTTTTAATGTGTGAAAATGTGTTGTTTGAGATAGTTATCAAAAGATCAACAATATTTAACACCATTATCATTATGAATGCATTTCAATTTATTGTCTATTTTTCTTTCAAAAAAGGTTTGAAGTTTAAGAACCTAATATTTGGTCTTCAAAGCATAAACCTAAAGTTTCCTAGAATGATCGTCCATAAAGGTGTTAGAATAAATTATACATCCATGTGATCTCATCTTAAAATGATCATAAACATCAGAGTGTACAAACTTTAGTAAATCCAACTTTTCAAAAGGGGGGTGACTCTAAAAAGAAACTTTTAGTTTCTTAATCAAGAAATGAACATGCTTTTCCAACCTAGCTTCTTTAATCCCATGAAGTAAGATTCTCTTACCAAACAATCATTCCCCTTTACACTCGTATGATTCAATCTTTTATGCCTAATTTTGATTATTACTCTCCACTACAATAATCAAGATGTAAGAAATAAAACCTTGCATCATGTATAAATTAGAGGACTTATTACCTTAAGCGACAACTAACGAACTTTTAATAATTTTTCATTTTTCATTATTAAAGACTATTGGTCTTTAATGGATCCCAAAATTGGGGCGGCTAAATTAGGTATTGGTAAATTTAAAGTATTTTTTAATCAGTGAACTCAATTTAACATTAATCAATATATAATAATAAAGGAATTACTTAAAGTAAATCAATCGAACAATTGAACAATAATTTAAAATAGATAGAGAAGAGAAAAGCAAATTAATTTATGGTGATTTAACAAAAAACAATTGCCTATGTCAACTCTTCAAAACACTTCCTGTAATTTCTATTAGTTCTCTTTTTTAACAAGACAAAAAAGGAACCTCTTACAATAATTTTGTATTTTCGCAAGTAAATAGCAACTCTTTCCTTTTCATACAAAACCCACATTTTTTTTAGAGGAACTTTGGGCTATAAGGCTTTTAGGGTTAGCCCAAAGCTTAGTCAACCTAACTTTGGCCTATTGACTTTAGGTCAACTCAAATTTATTTTATATCACTCATTTATATACATCTCTCAAAACTTTATTAGACCAGAATTATTTAAAATAATGCAAATATAAATATTGGACTTACAATTTTAAAACTTAGTTGTGATTAAGAAAAACTTCACCGTACTTGAATCACAGATAAACAATTATAGAAATAAAGTAGAAATAGTTGCTTGATACTGTTAGTAGTGTGCCCTAGGCCAATGGATATTTGTGATTCATGTATTAACATTATGACTTGTTAATAATATATT
>JAOQML010000008.1:37436183-37446908 GCA_027568935.1 Erythroxylum urbanii | reverse complement strand
GCGGCATTCGAAAGAGTTTCACGACGTGCTAGCACACGATAGCCGCAGCCCAGATCGTGCATCCTCGTGTGGATACCAGTAGAGGACATTCGCGAGTAGCAGTGTCTACGAATTTGAAAAACAACCACCAATCCGTGTCAAAAGAAAAGATATTTTGCGCATCTTGTATGTTTTCAGTTATACATTATGTTGTGTTATGGTCTTTTCTGCAGCGTATTGTGAATACTTGGGCCATACGCGATCCGACAGATACTAGACTTGCATGCATGCTTGATAAGTAATACAAAATAATAATTGGTAACTTATGCTAATAGAAAAGTAATCGAAAGAAGTCTTTTCATACTTATGTTGAAGATTAAAGGTTTTCGTTCTTAAATTTAAATTTCAACAAAATGATAGGGGGGACAAGTAAGCTATCACCTTACTAAATAATTGACTTAAATTTCGGTTAATAAACATATTTATCTTTTTCATACTATTTGCAATTTTATTCATCACATATTACCAAATAACAAAAATAATCTTAACTTTTTATTAAATGACAGGCAATGGTCACATATGCCACCACCTGTGGACCTTAGATGGTTTTGCATAGTTTACTTAAGACTTTATTAAGTTACTGAATTGAAAGTTCAGTTTCCCCACCATATATATTTTTGGAAGGTTTTCTTTTTCCATCCTTCTGTTCATTACATTTTATAGCATGGTTATAATTAATCTGATTCAGTAATAGACAAATGAAGGCCACATAATATCAATCAAATAATTTTATCTCCTTTTATGTCCATGTATAAAGTTTGTGTTAGGGTTGGAAATCAACATTAACATGCATGTGATATTTGTAGAAGAGTTTATCATAGAAAGAGTGGTCTACCTAATCTAGTTTTCTCTTATTTGCAAGTGATTCCATGAATAGATAAATGATTTTGTACAATCATAAAACGATTTTTACAAGGGCAATACTCAAACTTTAATTAAAGGTCAAAGGAACTAACATTTTGAATATTTATATATATAGCTTCCTTAACCTTTGTAAAATGATGAAAACTTTATATTTTAATAAAGTTGAGGTTAGGAATTCAACAACCTCATTTTTATCTAGTAGTAATGAAAAAGTAATAAATATACAAGCAAAAATTTGAAGAACTTGTAATATGAGTAAGGATAACATTTATGTTTGGGTCTAAGTTGGTTTTAAATCAACAAAATTGATTCAAGTTAATCGAGCTTCGAGCTAAGATAAGATTTTTTTAAAAAAGTTTTGAGTTTCAAACTAAATTTGAGTTCAAACTCAGAATTGTCTAATCCCTCTCAAATGTGAATATGTTAAATGAAATAGTCTAATTTTGTTAATTAAAGTTTAAAGAAGAAATAAATAAATTTGACTTTACCAAATTTTAAGTTGCTTAAACTCGATCAAACTCAAACCCAAACTATAAATTGATGAATTATAGAGAGAAAATTGATGAATTAATTTAACGAGAGGCTAAATTACCATATTGCTCAAGAAACCAAACAAAAATATTATAGAAAATTCAAATTTGTAATCATACAGTGAACTGGCAAACTATTGTTTAAATATCCAGTCATATATATAAAATGCCAAATTGTACCACCATACAGTTGTACTTCTAATAATCCACTGCTAATTCTTAGATATTTCCTTCATAGTTTGTAACTTCAATTTATGAATAGAAGCAAACACACAGTCCCTACAATACAGGGGTAATCAATACATCAACTTTTTAGTTTTTTGGTGGTTTTAAACATTAAGCTTTCACGAGCAACAGCCACTAGAGAAGGCAAATTTCACCTCGCCAACCTGGGCAAGTAGTGCATAATTCTCTGCTCTAAATCTAATATGAAAAGGCCTTTGCAGCACTAAAATTCACTTGTCTTGCCATTAACCCACCAGTAGGTGTTGAAGACATTTCTCAACTATTGCTGTACACTTAAAGCAGAGGTTCTGCATTTGCAGCCAACACATCATACACCGATTTTGGATAACCAGCCGACTAAAATTGGCCCTATGCAACAGTACACAAGAAGCAGTCATTGTGTAAGCATTAAGGCAACATTGGATCACCTGATGATGGAAGCAATTGCAACTCTGATTCATCAGCTTGTCGATTGGTAGTATAATCTGCCCCAGAATTACCTAAAGAATTAGAATAAATTAAGTTATGCATATTTTTCATCAAGAAAAGTGTTGCTGGAAAAGTGAGCATGTAAAATACAATACTGAATAGTGGAAATTCAGTCCTTTCAACGGCATACTCCGTTTGGAAGTGATTTCATTCCAATTCATTGCAAGAAAATGACGAGGTATAGGTAGACTAGTTATAAAATGAATAAATGGATACAGTTGACACCAAAAGTATGAAAACCTAATTGTCAGATGTTTATCTCCATCGAGGGATGAATACATGACCACACAAATTAGCTGGAACAATGGAGAGAAATATAAGCTTAAATAAATTGCATACCAAAAGAATGATGTAGCCCTTTAACAGCTTCAAAGTTCTTGTAAGTGTACCCAACAAAACTTAAATCTTTAGGAGTTAATAGCATCTGCATGAGTAGAAGATCTCAAGTTCAATAGTAACTTCATGACAAACAGCAGTTACACAGTAGTAGGTGCTCATTGAAGATAGACTCAGAAAATCAGCAATTTTCACCCAAACATATGGATTGGTGTGATAAGAGATAGGTAAAGCAAAGCGTCAAAAGGAGAACTATCTTCTACTCCCCAACAAATTCATTAATTCACCACACAATATTGTGTTAGAACCAAGCGTCAGAAACCAAGGACACTAAATGACCCCCAGCCAGCCTATTTCTTTTCCATTTCTTCCTCTGTTGTTCAGAGTAGAGTGAAACGGAGGTTACTGACATTAAAAAGTGGACATGGTCAGGGGCACATAAATAAGTAGTTAAGTCAGTAATGTCCCAATAGCCTGCATACTTTTGACATTTTAAGCTCAAAAACATAGTAAATTAGACAAACTGTCCCAACCTGTCATCTTTTATTCTACTAAGTCAGGTAGATACTAGTTTGCTCAAACATTATACAAAAACTGAGCTGTTCCCGTCCAGATCCAACAGTAACAATTGTATTTTTTCCTTTTTTTTCCCTTTTCAGCTACATGTGGCAATAACACCAGGGAAATTTGGAATGCACAACAGAGGAACACAGTAATAATGGTTATTGAACATTTTGATAGATTACGAAAGTTCAAAGAGAGCCAGTATAACAGCACGACAGACCTTTCGAGAGGGTCCTGACCCAGATCTTGCTGGTGCTGGATGATCCAACTGATAAAAGTAGAAACATTTAATGCATGAATAAAAACAAACGAAAGGAAACTATTTACAATTAACTATCTGAGGAACTCATCAAAAGATAAGTAATACCAGATTAATCACTTGAAGGTTAAACAAGATTGCTATTGACAGCAGAAGAATAAAAAATATAAAATTAAGATAAATATTGGATTAGTAATACTTCATCAAACTTCATAAAATTCTGGGTGTCTAGCTCTCCATTGACTTGTGGTTTAAATGCCGCATCCATTTCATAAAGTTTACCCCACATAAGGCCGTTGAACCAAGGATGAGCCTAACAGGGAAATGTAGTAATTACTTCAGGAAACACACATGAAAGAAAAGTTCACTACGTAGAAACATTCAAGTTTCTTACTTTTATTTGGTGGGCACCTCCAGTACCTAGCCTATGTTCAACATCACACAATAACCTATAAATTAGATCCTTTGCCTCAAGTGACAACCTTGAATCTTCTGGGAATTTGAGATGATTTCTCCAGTGAACAATCTGATAATTGATTAACAGGGAATAAGTGAAATGTTATGTCCAAAAGAAGATAAGATTTCATTAGAAAAACGTGAACAAATAATGAGTAAAAGCATCTACTAGGTACAAATCCAACATGTTCAAAGGGCATCATGCTGGTCAGATCATAGAATTCTAGACACCAAAACACGTTTGAAATGTGAAAAAGGCATAACTTTTTACCTACCGGACAAATATTTCTAGCCTATTGCAGGCCAGTTATTAACAGAAAAAGTATTGGAGGAAAACTGCAGAACTTTTTCAACTAGAGAAACAGAGCAGAAGACACATCTATAAACGAGATATTAGAGCATATTCAATAAGAAGTAGATGAGGAGGTCAGAGACCAAGCAATGTTGGAAATAATATAATTGATAGTAACATACATATATATATTACCTTTCTACAAGTGGTTATTGGATCATCCGAGTAAAATGGAGGATATCCAACTAGCATCTCATACATTATTGCTCCTAAAGACCACCTGAACAAAGTTCAAAAATAACCAAGTCATTCACAACACAATAATAACAGAAATGAAATCTTTATACGGAGAAACTTCATAACAGAAAATAACCAATAATAGTTAGAAGATTTTAATGGAAGTAAAAAAGACTTCCCAACGCTAGCATCCATATTATTAAAGCGACAAATTAGGGCCTTCTAGATGCCATTCACAGCATCCCCTGAATGGGAACACACTATTTATAGAGCAAAGCAAACTAACCAGTCACACTCCATGCCATATCCTTTCTTCAGCAACACTTCAGGAGCAATGTAATCCGGTGTTCCCACAGTTGAAAATGCCTTTCAAGAAAGTAAATAGCATTAAGTCATCAGAAGTTGAAAACAGTATCATAATATATTAATGAACTACGACGGGATACAGAGATCAAAAAAATTTCAAGACCACAAATTAATTGAGTATTAGCATGTCATCTAATTAATACAGTCCATCCATTTAAAGAGTTCTCCTTTTGAAAGATTGAAATGCTAATATAACAGATCTGGGTGCACCATCAGATGGCTTATCCATATCCAACCAACAGTCAAGAAACTTTACTCTGTCAGTGAGACTGGTGGAATACTACCGAATAAAAATCAACAGTATGTCAAAAAGGTCAAGATTTTAGATGGTAAAAGAACAACACTAGAATGTAATGCAGGTCATAAGACGGTGTAGATTATTAGTTACAACAACATATAAGGTTGACATAGAAAAAAAAAATAGAGCAAGTAGTAATGAATTCTGATTTAATACCCTGAAGCTTTTGTTGAACAATTGGAGGGAATTTGAAGAGAAACAAAAGTGAACACATCACTTCTAGCACTATGAAGCAAGTATCCCAACTACTGGGGTGCTACCACGACAATCTAATACTTTAAAGTTATTAACATCCTCTCAGAAAACAAAATATAATTCGTTAAGTTACTAATAAGTTTTGATCCTTTAAGATAATTGCTCTCATAGAGATTACTGGCAAGCAATCAAGCTATAAATAATCACAACACCATACCAACTTTCTCCTGTTCATTTGCCAATGCTGAAGCTGTTCATGGGGGCTTTTCCAAGTACTCTTCTTATCAGCATCAGGAAAACATCCATCAATATCCATTGGTTCACTAAAGTTCCCATCTTCAATTGCCTTATTTTCATGGATCACAGATAAAGCTGTACAATCAAGGGGCTTACAAAGACCAAAATCTGACAACTTCATGTGACCATTTTTGTCCAGAAGGAGGTTATCAGGTTTAATATCTCTGAAAAAAGCGCAAATAATACAACGACATCAGCAGTTACCAACTTAAACAGCATAGTTAACTAGCAATATCATTGTCATATAATATGCAGTTGCAGTTGGTTGATATCCAACCTGTGAATGTAATTATGTTTGTGAATCGACTCAATGGCAAGAACACTTTGGGCAATGTAAAACCTAGCAACATCTTCAGTCAACGTGTCCTCCCTCATCAGTAGAGTCATCATATCACCCCCAGGAAGGTATTCCATGATCAAATATAAATACTCCGCATCTTGAAATGAGTAATAGAGTTTTACAATGCAGTGACTTGCAACTTCTGCCAACAAATTCCTTTCAGCTCTAACATGTTCCACCTACGAAGCATGATAAGGTTATGTCAAAGTACTGAAGTATGGGGCAAAGCAGCATGAACTATTAAAAGTAGATACAAAATGAAATGCACAGAGGTAAGGGCAAAGGCAGCCTCAGTTTGACAATATATTAGAAAGTGAAGTCTTAACAAAAGGTATGTGGAAGAACAGAGCAAGTAAGATAGAACAATCTAAAGCTCAGGAAGAACAGAGCAAGTAAGATAGAACAATCTAAAGCTCAGCATTGAAGCAGAGAACATCGCTTACCAGCTTTTTGTCAAGCTGTTAAGTGCTCATAAGTTATAATCACCATGACTTTGCAACCACAACTATTAAAGACTCACCCTAAAATGAAGTACTACCTTTTCAAATGAAAGCCAAATTATACATTACTTCAACTAAATTAGATACAGCTTGCATTTAGAAACAGATTTTATGCCGGTAGATTAGACATTGTGATGGCCGTAATCTGTGTAGAGATAGACAGCGAAGACTGGCCCCAGAGAGACTGTAACAACGTTCTAATGTAATGAGGTGATTATTCTTTTGGTATGAAATGAAACAATTAGAAAGAGTTCAGTGATTTAACTACAAAGTTATTCACAGCTACGCGTAGTTTTATTAAATAAATTACCAGTCTGCATCTCATCTCACCTGTCCTCTCATCAGCATTTCGGATTTCTTCAACTTTTTCATGGCATATATGTTCCCAGATTTCTTCTCGCGACATAGTCGAACCTGCAGTGGGTGATTACAACTTATTGTAAACTGGAAAGAGACATCAAGAATGATAAAGAACAAACACAGGAGAATAAAACCAATTGACGAACTAGTCTGCCTTGTTCGTATATCAACTATCATGCTCATATCTAACCTCACCAAAGGCTCCTCTCCCAATGATTGTGAGAAGATCAAAATCATCAACACAAATCTTGTGCCTTTTAAGTCGCATAAATTCTGTCTCTTTTCTTTCTAAGTCTTTAATAAGATTCATCTGTTCCTCTTTGGGTACATCAGAAGATGCTAACTTTCTTTCTAGAACCCATCTCCTGCACCAATAGCACACTACCACGATCAGTTAGAAATTGTATCTCGAATCAGAATCTCAGGCAGAGCCAAAAATTGTCTAGGTTGAAAATATGTTTATACTTAACATGCAATCAATCATAATTCTTTCATTTTCATAATAAATGGCAAGTCATGAAGGCACGCCACAAGTAAACGCAAACCAAGTTAAACAAGGGTAACAGCCAGAGAAACCACCCAACTAGTATAAGGCATACCAACGATGATGAATGCAGCATACAGCCACGATATCACCAAGCTCATGTAGGAAATCCAGATGCTCAAAAGGCTAAGGATTATAGAAACATATAAAGGTATATGAGACAGCCTGTAGCTAAGAACATGGCATAATATACAATACAAGAAATTTTTTCTATAACTAAAGACAAAATTGTTGCAGCTGGTTTTGTCATAAAGGGCAAAAACTAGTAGCAATCATCAGGAAAGGTGCAAGGAACTTTTTGCATAAATAGAAGTGTCTGTGTGCCAGTGTTCCAGATCAGCCTGTGAACAGAATCTAATAAAATAATGCCAAGATAGTGAGATATTTCATTGTTGGGTGAAAGACAAACTATTGCCAATTCAGAGTTGAGGCTCGAAGTGTAAAAAATGAGGACTGTTTGGACTAAGTTCTGAGCATCTTAAGTGTGAAATTCAAAAGACGTTTTAGTAGTACGCATTGCCACTAATCTAAAGAAAAGGATGTAATTCTTCTTTATCCTCTGAACTATGCTAGATGACAAGCAAATACATTGCCATCTACTGTCATCAGTTAAATAATTTAGGCTTCCCAAATCCAACTAGATCAAGTTCATTCAACAAGTAACAGAATAATTATGTTCCATAATTTTCGTAGAACGAATATCATTCAAGTGAAGTTCTCACTGTCAAATGTCAAAAGCTACAGAAGAAGAAAAGGGTCATCTGCCCATTTGCCTTCCCATCTGTAAGAAACATACCTAAAAGTTTCTAAACATAGTAAAACAGAAAAACAAAAAGAAGAATACCAAAAAGTTTTCCATTCTAATCTAAACTATAGCAAAGCAAAGGGTTGTAGCAGTTAATAATGTGTATAGAAAAAATTAATACAAAATAAACGAATCTACTAAAGCCCAAAGCTGCTCATCTAGAAGACCAGTTTGAATGAAATAAGCAAGTGACCTCTCTTTCCTTTCTTGAATATTCTTCATATGGGCACGGTAGTGATTCTCTATGAACTGTTTGGCCGCCGCCACTTTCTCCATAGTTAAGCTCGATCCTAGTACCTCCTCATCTTCTCCTGCTCCCCCCTTCTCTTCCTCTTCTATGTCCTCCATCTTCTGCTTTCTTCTTCTTCTTCACTCTATCTCTCTCAGTTAAAAATTCACCTTTAATCAGCTAACTAAAGAAGATTAATAATAAATAATCTCAAGTTAGCCTTTCTTTTTTTTTAGGTTTGTTTATCATCTCTCCCAATCTGTCTCCGAAGCTCTCTCACTTTGATTATTTTTGTTCCAAACAACACAAGACAGACAGCCAGACCACTGCTCTCTCTCTCTACAGTCTGCACCCAACACAAAAAGAAAGCAAAGATGCAAGTGAAAGAGTCCCTTGGATCCTCTGCCTACACCCGCGTACACTCTGTCACCCACAAACCCAATAGCCCTTAGCCACGTGGTGTGTCTGCTTTCGTTATCCTCGTACTCGCCCTCTTGCGGTTTTGCAAACGTAGAGGATTGGAGCTCGTGCATTTATTATTACTCATAACTGGGTGGTCGTCAGGCGCTTACGCGCGCTGTGCTTCGCGTGGGTCTAAAGTGAGTTACAGTTCGCTGTCTCCCTCATTTCACAATGAATGACGTGTCGACGTATTTTCCCCCACAAAGCTTTCCGCCCCGCATCTCGTCGTGTAGACCAAACGAATAAAATAAGACCAACATTTAGTATCCAGCATACAAGAGTCCCCATCTTTAATCTAATATGCCATGCCAGTCACTACCTTTTGGTATATATAAGAGATCTAATATGATTAATCAATTTTACAATATTAATTATTCTTAAAAACAAAAAAAATAACGTTTACAAGATTATAAAATACAATTGAATGAAGGGAATACATGAGCAATTCTAAAACATCAAATTGAAACAAGTATAAAATAATATATGAATGAACTAAATCTAGGTAAGATATCCTTAAGACTGTATTACGTTTTAACTTTATTCTAATTTAATGAATGACTCTAATTCTTTGGACCGATAAGAATTCCTAAATTCTAATTACGTTTTCTCTCCAGCAATACAATCTCTATTCTTCTTTTGAATCAAATGAATCTTTTTTTAATTAAGACAACCTAAAAATGTATTTATCCAATTTATAAATTCTCGTGATAGATTTTATCCTAACTCAAAAGAATTGTATAATTCTCTCTCAAGTAATCTTTATCGTACATATTGTGGTATAAATATGCAAATTGTCTCTCGGTCTCAATGCATGAATCTAATACTAATTCTTCAACTTTTTTTTTGTTCAATTAAGAATATGACCAATTAGAAAGAATAACAAAAAATAAGAAAGAGCAAATGATAAAGGAAACATCTTCGTGGTTATTGAATCTTATCAAAATACTTGTTCCTCTTCTAATATCGTCTTTCCCTTTGATCTCTAGTTATTTTGATTGGTTCATAATTGACTCCTTTTTCCTTCAAAACTTATGAATACAAAATAACAAATTCACCTAACACGACCCGAACATGAGATCATATGGGCTTTGTATTGCTTATGTCCTATTCTGAAACTTTTACGTGAATAATCACCATTAATATAGTGATGAACACAGGTTCATTTTGCTATTATATTGTTGAACGTGGACTAAATATGGGGGCATGTTAGCTGCAATTAAAGAAACAGAACGTCACTTATTGGAACACAACTTGAACAGGGTGGCATGTAGGTTCCATGTTCCCCAGATAAAAGCCTCTAAAAAAAATGGAATGGATATGAAAGAACATGGAATGGCGTGTTATTACCATGCTTTGAGTTCTTATATTTTAAAAGTTGCTCCGAATTTACTTCTTTTCCTTAGAGAGGTTAGAAAAAGGCCTAAAATAAAATATAAGAATACCCAAAACACGCTACAAGAAAATGGGTGTTTAGCGACAAAAATTACTTACGAAATGTGAAGGTTTTCCGTCGGCAAGCGTATTTGCCGACAAAAATTATCGACTGTATGAGTCGTCAGAGAAACAGTCGTTAGTAATTTTTAGCAACAGAATAAAAATATTTTGTCGGTAATTTATTTTTAAATCTAGTGGTAACTTTACTAACGGAATATTTCTATTCTTTCGGTAAATGTTACTGACGGATAAAGTATTGAAAATCCGTCAAAATTTTTAGCGACGGTAAGTTGTGTTCCGTCGGTAAATTTAGCAATAGATATTGTATGTGCGTCGATAAATTTAACGACGGTCAAGTTGTTAAAGTTTTGTCAAAAAATTTAGCGATGCTAAGTTTTTCGTCCAATTTAGCAACGCTAAGTTTTTCGTCCGTAAATTATTTATTGACAAAATGTTCTTATGTCATTGGTAAATGTAACGATATTGTTTTTTTATTTTTCATACATTTAAGTTGTAAATTTAATTTTGATTGGTAATCTTATGATTGATATTTAATTTCTACAGTTATTTGGTGATAATATGTTGATTTTTTCTACATTTAATT
>JAOQML010000008.1:37395331-37410332 GCA_027568935.1 Erythroxylum urbanii | reverse complement strand
ATTTAAAGCATGCACCTACAAACTTCTATTACTTTTTGTTTCCATTACAATTAACCACAATACATTGCAATATATAATTTTAAATTTTCATGAACCAAACAATTAACAAATGAGCCAAATACCAAATACCAATACCAAACTCATTTTCATTACCAAATACAAACTCATTTTTATTACCAAATATTAACCCATTTTCATTACCAAATATTAACTCATTTTCATTACCAAACCCATTTTCATTACTAAATACCAATACCAAACTCATTTTTATTACCAAATTATACCAACTCATTACTAAACCCATTTTAAAATTTTAATTACCAAATCCCATCCATCCAAACCAATACCAAACACAAATTTTATGATTTCAATTTTTCATTACCAATGCAAAACCATAATCCAAGTTCTAACTGAACTAATAACCAACCACAAATTTCACATTTTTTAACCATTAACCAACTTCCTCCGATACAACCAATTTACCGAAAATTGATCTCAAGTATCAACTCAATTCTCAAACACAAGCTTCATCACACTGTCATCAACTTCAAACCATCTCAATTACAAATAACTTCAAATCCTTCACAGTCTCATCAATTTCATTCCTCATTCACAACTCACAAGACACAAGTCACAACACCACGATATTGACAATTAATCATTATAAATATTATACGACGATATTGACAAACCCACGAAATTAATCATCATAAATATTATACCACAAAATCACAAATTCATAAAAAACCCACCCAATAATTAGTAAAAATATTGACAATATCGGGTCTCAGTTAATCACAAAACTTGGGCGCAGATATAGGCGTTGTTGGTGCCTTGGTGGTCGTCGGAGATGGAGGCATGACCAGCGATAGGTGGAGGCATGACCAGTGATAGCGGAAGGCCACGACCAGCAACCAGTGACAGGTGGAGGCGTCGAGTGGAGGAGGAGGCGTGGATCGGGCAAGGTGCGTCATCATGTGGTTGAGGAGTTACGGAGGACCACCAAAGAGAGCTACGAACTGTCGAGAGTCGATGACAATAGGCAAGGACCACTGGAGGACTGACGAAGTGAGAGAGCAAGTGAGAGAGAAAATGAGAGCTGAAGCACGGAGAGAGAAGAGAAGAGAAGTCAGATCGGGGCTGGGGGTTTTGCATAATTTTTTTTCATTTTGATCCTCAAACGTTTGAGGATTTACGATACCAGCCCGGTACCGTCAGGTATCGTAAATAACGGTCAGTACTGATCGATAAGACCCGATATCGACTGGTACCCAAGGCCGGTATCGTATAGCAGGGTACCTTTCTGAATTCTGACCGGTACGGTACAGTCTGGCCGGTACGGAACGGTACCCAATACGTTGATTTTATTAGTTGTATTTGATCTTTACTTGAGGACAAGCAAAAGTTTAAGTATAGGGACGTTGGTAGGTGTAGATTGCATTTTACTTTTATAGGTAATTTGATATTTGTTTAGCAGTTAAGATGATTGTTTAGTGTATATTTAGCTTAAGATTTGCGTTAGTTCATAAACATTTGTGTTTTAAGTGTTCTTTGGGTGAGAACATGTTTTTAAGCTTCAATTATATATATATAAGGTGTCGTGATGAATTTGTTAGTGTCTCATGAAAACGATCTAGAAGGGGGGTTGAATAGATCTTTTAATCTTTCGCGAAGTGCTACAAAACAAAAAATTAAGACACACGAAACCAAAAAAAACAAATTGAAATGTAAAAGAGTAGAGAAGAGAGGAACACAATATTTATAGAGGTTCAGTGCTAAGACCTATGACCTCTACCTAAGCTCTCACTTAGGATTTTGTCAAAGCTCTTTACTACACACTTTTTAGTTCAGTGTGAACTCTTCCAATCAACTTAACTTTCGACTCAAGCTATACCTTACAGTTGATTTGTTTTCCAGCATAAATCCTACCTTTCAAGTGATTCTTCTTTAATCACTCAGCTCATAATAATAACAATGATAAAAATGAAGTAGTAAAGCTCAGTACAGCTAAATATAATTAGAATATGCTAAGAAGCAAATTGAGAGCAATGTGAGGATAATTTTGAACTATAGCAAGTATGCTTCACTTTGGACTTATATATAATCAATCCTCTGAAGTGATAACCTTTATTTGAAGGCTTCAAGACGTTTATGAACGTTGTAGACTTCTCCTAGCCGTTGTCAAATGCTCCTAGCCATTGTATGAAGCTTTTCTCCCATTTGAAATCAATTGACAAAGTCAAATTTTGTTCAGCTGTAACTGATAGTTGGCTAGTCGATGTGTAATAGTCGACTAGTACATTATAGTCAACTTATCTTCAAGAATTAGTCAACTAGCACAAACGTTTTTCATGAATTTTTCAACTCCGCTCTTCGAATAGTCGACTAATATGATGATAGTTGACTAGTCCATTTATCCAACTGAAACGTCTGATTGATGATAGTCAACTTGCAGCAAGATAGTCGACTGGTCCAGTTCTCCAATTGACAGATCTCATAAAATCTCCAATCTTTGATTATTGAGATACATATTTGAATTCTTCAAGCAAGATCTTCTCATGACTTCCACGTTGTTTAAATCGGATACTCATTATTGCAATCTTGATCTTCATAAATAGACTTTATTTAATTTTCATCTGACTTGTAATTCATTAACAACATAATAGTCAACTTAAGCCATCATTAGTCGACTAGTGTTCCATCATCTTCAATTTAATCCAATTTACCTGAAATTATTTCTTAACCATTTCTTTAAGTTTTATTATTATCAAAACATAGAGGATTTAATTTGTAAACCTCCATTGGTCCAACATTTCAAGGCATTCTGAAGAGTTTCGAAGGAGACCCTAACCAAAACACAAGGCCATGATCGTGGGGGACCTACTATGATCGTAACAAAAGCACCAACATTGGGCTATGATCTTCATAGAAGCTCAAGCATAAGGCAACGATCATGGAGGATCTGCCATGATTGTGACTGAGAGCAAATAGGCTACGATCGTGGCCTGCACGCAGACAAACGTGGAGTCATATTTGGATTCGAGTTTTTAAGGGACATTTCAGACCCGAAAAGATACTAGGGTTACCTTAATTGGTAAAGACTATAAAAGGATTATGATATAACCCTAAAATGGAGTCTACATTCTTCCTACATTTGGAAACTCAAAAAGAGAGAGAAAGAAGAAAGGGAGAAAAGAAGAAAAGGAGGGTTCCGACACTGAAGCTTCCCAGAATAGGTGATCTCTCGACGCCACTGCTTTCCTGAATCATCCAACCTGAGTTTCATTTCCTCCCCATTTATCTTTTTATTCATTTAATGTGTAAGATTGAGATGGTTTATATGGATATGAATTTTGAGTTGTTCATGATGTTCTAACTTTTCCTTAGGATTTTGCTTATTTTTAATGTTAATCTGGTTGAATTGTGTTTCCTTGTTTTAGGTGTTGTGATTAATTAATGTATTTGCATGTTTCAATAACAAATCGAGAGGGTGAACTAGACAAAAATTATTAGATTGAATTAACGAGAGTTAGGTGATATAATTGACTACTTAACTAATCTAGTCAGTAATTTCATAGAGAGATCCCATGCAAGACCCAATTATCTATTAAATTACTTTAGAATTAATTAGAATTGTGGGTATTTTGTGAATTAAGAGATTACAAGTCAATAATTTGATTAGGGTTTACAATTTAGGGAATGGTTATAACTTGAGAGATAGTAATCAATTCTACGATCGTCTAGAACAGACATCCCATAAACACATAAAAGGTTGGATTAGCATTGATGATATGTAAAATCCCATCTCCCATAACTTGATTAATTCTCTTTACAGATTTCCATTATTACATTCTTTGATTGATGCTAGTTTGTTTTGATTTAGTTTGTTTTTCAGTTATTATTCAAATTTGAGTCTTAAACAAAGTACAACCTGATTTAAATGGTGCCTAAGCACAATCTCTGTAGGACAATATTTGTTTTTTACTACAAGTAATGACCTGTATGCTTGCAATTTTTAGCGTAAAATAAGTAATTGGTTTTTCAATCATCACTAGGCTCGTGAAAATTTTCACCGATAAGCCTCATAGGAGCTACATCGTGAGTTTCCAACCTATATACCATCCTAGGGGTTTATTATACCTCAAATCATTGTGAATTTTCCGTAGCTATATAACTTAGTACTTCTTTAATTTTTCGATTCAAGTTTGTACACTAAGTTTGAATTAAAAGAAACACTAAGGTATGTGGCATTGTTACACCATATGAATCGAGAAAGCAAGTTCTCACTGTGACTCTTAGGCTCGTGGAATTTTTCACTAATAAGTCTCATGGGAGCTATATCACGGATTTCCATCCTATATACATTGGATCATCCATAAGACTCAAACTCATTCCTCATACAGTAAATACTTCTATAATTCATACATCTACTCATCAATGATTCAAACAAAATCCAAACATAAATACTTAAACTATTAAAGAAGAACATAAAAACTCATCAATAATTATAAAAATATTCTAAACAACAACATAAAATCAAGACCTTTGCATTCACAGAAAACCCTCGTACTTAATATAATACACATGTTCAATAGTTTTTTATTTATATATGTTGCATACAACATCAAATTTCACTGTAAGCATTAAATCTTGAAACCCTTACAATCAATTATTGGTATAATGTCAACAAAAGCATGTGATATAATTTCATAAATTGGACTTAATAATATTATTTCATTAAATTAAAAAATGCAATAGATGTTTTAGATTCAATTTTGATGGTTGAGGGGTTGATGATGAAGTTAGATTGGTAAGACATGTATTCAAGTGATATAAGCCTTACATTGTTTTATCCAAACCAATTATATTCCAAGTTTTTTGGTTCTACATAATGCGAATGTTTGATTATAATCAAAAAAATAATGATATCCTCTTATTAATTAGCTAACGGATAATAATTTTAAATAAAAAGATGGTAATAATAGAACTCATGTTAGAAAAAATATAGGTGACAATTGCATTGTTAAACTTTAACATTAGAAAGCATGTGGACAAACATATTTTCAATAGGATGTGTAAAAATAAAAGTAGTAATAAGATATGAAATTTAATCACATTTGAAGTCTAATGACCCCTTGTTTGAGAAGATAAGTGGAAGTAAACCTAACTGTGACAATTGGTTAACTTTTATTTTCTTCAGTTTGTGTCTAAGTTTTCTGTGACACTTCAACTGTCTTAATGTTTCTCCCATATGAAAATGTAGACAACTAAAACATAGCACAAATTCTTCATAAATGAAGGATAAGTTATTTGACATAGATTTAGACATTTCATCAAACATTTTTTCAATGACCGGAATTCATCTCTAACTAAAAACAAAACCATTATATTTTTCCATTATTCACCAACGTAAATAATTTCAAAGACATAATTCACCAACAACAGCTCAAATAACACACAAACTCAAACACATAATATGCAAACCCACGTTCATATATAAGAATTTAAATGAAGACTTGAACTAATCACAATGGCTAGTCAAGTTTTTATATTTCAACTTAAACAATGCCTGTATATAAAAACTTAGACTATTAAATCGCAGCCTAAAAACTCATCATCATTGTTAAAGGTAAAAACAACACAAAATTGATCATACGGTAGACATTACTTAGTTGAACGACTTACCTTGATAGATGGATAATGACAAACTATAAAGAAGACAAATGGATCACATTCTCAATGTTCTTTAATATAGAACATGACCTGCAAGAAAGACAATTCATGTATTCACGTATTTTTCGTATTCTACATATGAAAAACATAAAATTAAAGGAAAAATAACAAAAATTCACATATAAGGACATAAAAAAGGCATGCAATGTGAGTAGCACAATAAATAAGAACAATGAGAGTAGGAAGAGGGGATTTTACTCAGTATATGTCAAATTTAGTCCTTAAAGTTAGATCTTAGAAGGATAGAAATCAATGTCAAATTAAAATAATTAGAAACACAATAGGAAATGGAGAAGATGAGAGATAGAGTCAACTATGCCCATATGGATGCTAATATATATAATCCAATTATAATGAAGTGTAAGCTTTCGGGCAACCTTTAAAGAGGTAAGTGGACCAACGAATAATAGTAGTGCTAATTTTGGAATATTGCAAACTTCCATGAAAAGGAATAAAAGAATAAGTAAATTACCTAGTTATACAATAAGAAAATTACAAACACCAAAGAAAAGGAAGAGATTAATGAGAATATTAAACAATTTCAATATTGGAAAGCCTAAAATAGTAAAGAAGAGAATGAAAAGAACAAGAATTACTAATAGGGATTCATGTTAAGCAACAGATGATGGAATGAAATTATTAGTTTACAAAAGCTTCTCACGTGACATTAACAACCTTTTTACTGATATTGTATCATATTCTCTTGCCCTTTAGACTAAAATAGATATCTTAAGCAATTAAGGTAAAAATACATATTGTTGCTCACAATCCTTATGGCCAATTACCAATTACATAAATAAATTCTCATTGGAATTTTTATCATTTAGTTATAACTAATGGATGTTGCCATTCCTAAAATATCCCCATTCTAATACCTTCAGGACTAAATTTGAAGGCTATATGAATGTTTTCCATATATAAGTTTATTATTGATTCAAATGACCGTATGGTTGTGTGATAAATAAAGATAATGTTTCATTATATTAATGCAAATTAAGTATTGTATTGTTCTTTTGAAATGAAATCATAATATAAACTATAAGAAATCATAACAAAAACTAACCATTAGATGGCTAAGACAGTAGCATTGGTCAATTAATATAGTCATAAACTTATGGTACATGTTATTAAAGGACATTGGTTAACCATAATACCATATTAGTCGATTAGTCTATCCAAAGCCTTGACATTGTAACCTAAATCACTGGTTGACCAAACTCTCTAAAACAAATTTTTCTTTATCTTTTTAAGTTCTCTAAAGATCAAAACATATTCCTTTCACAAAAACGTGATCCAAAACTATTTAAAAGTTCTCTAAAAGCATTTTTATACATCAAGATGGTTGTCTTTAAATCCTTCCTAAATTTCCTCTTAGTTATGACAAAAGATCTATGCATTATTCCTTATGTAAATGATCATGTAATGTTAGAGCACTTAGCTCACTAAAATGTTGTAGATAAGGTTATAAGAAGAATTATAATGATTTTCATAACTATTGATAGGCTTGATTCCTCTTTGTTCTTGGTACTTCACTTATATAGCATGTGTGCTCCTCTTTAATCATTTTCTCTATCCTTTAATTGATTAATTAATTCATTTAGCTCTTTTACACACTTTACCCTTACATTTAACTTAATCTTTCATACATTATAAGCACTAACAATAAAAAAATAGTAGTAAAATATTTTATTATCCACCAGTATATCCATAAATCTCTTTAATCTTTTTTTCCACCATAAATGTAAAGAGATGAAAATCTCTTAATTATCATTTGTGGATGACTTTATTTTGTTCTGTGAAGGTGATCCCCCTTCATTGGAAATATGATGAATATATTGTCTTCTTTCTTCGACTACTTGGGATTGAGGATAAATTATCAATATAGTGCTCCTTATACTTCGTCAAATGTTGGTAATTCTATCTTTTTTAGTTCTATCTCTAAACTAGGAAGTCAAAAACTTCCCTTAAGGTATCTAGGAGTGACAATCTCCTCTAAAAATGATCTTCTTTATGATTCCTTTTTGTTCTATTACATCACATTCTTATTTATAATGTTTTACTTAAAAAATCAAATTATGCCATCATCTTGTATCTTTTAGGTTATTTATATATCTCTTATTTAGTTAAGGATTCTCCTTATTCAATTTATCATTCCATACCTATCATATTAAGATTGTTTTAAACCTATTATTTACATTATTAATTTATCAAAGAATAGATTAAAAAAGAAAAGAAAGATATTGGTTCTAGAATAATAGCCTTACCTATTTGGTCCTAAATAAAGTATAAAATTTTGTCTAACCCTTCCGTATTTTATTCAATTTGTATTTCTCATTTAACTCATCATTTTTTTTCTCTTGACTAATTTTTTTGGGTTTTTATGCTTTTCAACTTTGAATTCTTATGTGAGTTTATTTATTTCTTTTAAGAACTTATGAAAGGAGCAAAAGGTAGAAAAAGTAGGAGATTGTGAGATTAAAATTAAGAAAAGCCAAAAAGTAAGAGTGGAATATAAGTGGTTGTTATATTTAAGACCACTTATAAGGACTATAAGAGGAAATTTTATTCACTAACTTCTCTTACAACTTTCGAATATATTTCCTAAATGAATTTCAACATCGAAGGATTAAAGGGACAACTTGTATATTATATAAGCTATGTAACCACAGTTTGAGAGGATGAATATCATATATGCTGAGGCGAGGGATATGTCAAAGAAGAAATCATAATAGATTATTGAATTACAAGGTAGACGAAAACCATCCATTAGCTCTAATAGAAGATGATAAGGAGAATGATAAATTTACTACTGATGATGTTGATATAGACTTTGAGGTTAAAAGGGAGAGGTTTTGGACATAAAGAGGAGTCAGACATGATTAAGAGTAAAAGAGGGAGCCTAGACCTCAAGAAATGGTGGATGGGAATCTTAGCAGTATCAAAATAACCATACCTTTCTTTAATGGTAGGAATAATCTTGATGCTTATTTAGAGTGGGTGATAAAAATAGAGTTAATCTTTGATTATCACAATTACTTTAAGAAAAAGAAGGTAAACTTGGAATTATTAGAGTTTATAAATTATGTCACCAATTAGTGAGATTAGTTAGTGAATAATAAAAGAAAGAATCGTAAGTGGTAAATATTAATTTAGAATGAACTAAAGGACCCAATTAGAAGGAGAATCAAACTAAGAAATTACTAGCAAGATTTATATCAAATGCTACAAAGTCTTCCCCAAAGATTAAAAAGTTTGGAAGACTATCATAAGAAGATGGAAGTAGTTATATTCATATCCAATACAGAGGAGCATAAAAAACAAATTATGTTGAGATTCTTGAATGAGTTAAATAGAAAGATAGCTAATATAGAAGGATTATATTATTACGCATAATTAGAAATGGAGATGAAGGTTAAAAGATAATTACAACATAAACAAGTATTGAAGTACCCAACAGATATGACTATTTTTTAGAGGCTTAATGGGGAAAATGATGATAAGGATTCTTATATGAAATTGTTAAGCCATCTAAAAAAGATATCTACAATTAGGGAAATGTTAAATTTGATTATTATCCCTATTGAGATAGATATATTAATGTTTTAGTATTTGGGAATGATAAATATTGCATCCCAGTACCAAAAATGGGGTTGTGATCATTAGGATAATAAAGAAGTGAAGAGGGAAAATGATTTAAATAAAAAGAGAGTTATACCAACACTTAAAGATTCTAATGATGAGGATATTGAGTATATATTTCAACATAAGAATATTATTACTATAAGGGAATTAAGCCTTCATATTATATAGGATGAGGTAAAGGGAAAACATATTCCATATTAAATGTCACATTCATAATAAGGCATGATTATGACTTTTAATAGAGGAAATTGCACTAATTTGGCTAGAAATACCCTTTTAGAGAAGTTATGTTTAAAGATTATAAAGCATCAAAAGCCATACAAGCTTTAATGACTTAATGAATACAGGGAGATTAAGGTGAATATGCAGGTGGTGATCTCATTTTCTACTAAAATGTGTCAAGATGAGATATTGTATGATGTCTTAACTATCTAAACTAGTCACGTCTTATTGGATAGAATGTAGCAATATGATAGAATGGTTATATATAAAGTTTTCAAGAATATGTACATTTTATTAAAGGATGATAAATCCATCACTACACTTTTAGACCTAAGTATGTATATAAAGAATAAATGAGATTGAAAAAAGAGAATAAAGAAAAAAAAAAGGGTGAGAGAACAAAAAAGTAGTGATATCCAAAGTGTTATTTATACTAAGAAGCTTATGATTATATCTTTGTACAAAGAGGCTTTTTTACCTTTTGGTTTAAGTGACTATTTAAAGGCAAACTCTTTTAAAGAGTGGGGAGACGACACAAATATAACTAGATAATTGGAAAATTAATTGCTTGTGCTTATTTAAGCTATTATAAGAGATTAAATTTAAAAAAATTAGTGGTAAAATATCCATCTTTGTTTAAACACAACCTCACATACAACTATAGCCCACCTATATCCTTTTATTAATGTTAAAAAGGAAGTATTTATTATTATTGTTGGATATCCCATAGTTATAGTGGAATGCCAAATATTCATATAACAGTGATAAAATTTTCATATAATAAATACTTATGTTAAAATTAGTAATTAATGACAATCTAACATTTACTTAATCTTGACTAAAAGGAAATGGACTATTTTTTATTCCTTTATAGCTTTTTATATTATGAATAGATTTTCCATATCTACCATGTAATTGAAATTGCTCCTTTTCATGGCCTAATAGGAGTCTTTTGTTTCTTTGATTTATTTTTGCTTCTCATGTTCCTCTTTGACCTACTTGGAATGAATCTTTTTACCAATGGATGAATCTTTTTATAAGTGTTAGGTGGACTTTTATCCTCTAATTAGTTGTAAGAGATTGTCTAAAACTTCTATGGACCTATTTCTTTGGTAGCAATGATTCTCATTGCCTTATGTGGTTGCTTGACATCGAATATGACATTAATAGCATAAGAGCTAGGGCACCCATAGAGTTCCCACGTCCTTTAGTTGCAAATATTTGCCCATTATAAGCGGATAATGTGTGCATCATCTCTATTTGTCACTTTATGTGTCATGATTCCACTATAATGAAAACAAATTAAAAATATTGCCAAAAATCCCTAAAGCTACTAAATTGAAACAAAAACACCTAAATCATTGAATTGCCTTTTAACAAGCACTTCTTTATGATTTTTTAACTAGATTGTTTACTCAATTCCAAATCATAAGTTCATTAGCTTCTAAATATCCCACATTCTCCATCAGAATAAAATTATCAATCTCCTCTTTTTCTCCTTAAAAATTACAAGTCTCTAATGGATGATGTATGATTATGTCCTATATAAGATGAAAATTTTTGAAAAAATCACATACATATAGAAATAAGTATAATCTTATTCAATGCACATCTATAATATCTTTAACATTAGCTAGGAAAGGTCATTATGAGATCAAGTGATCCTCTCTATCTTCCTCATTTTCCATTATGATAAAAACAAAAAAGATATAAAATTTTCAAACTTAACCAAAACATCCTCTATAATGCCCCTAAGGTACTTAATTGACCTTTATAACCAAAACATCCTCTACTATTTTCACTACATCAATATTAAGAATACCATTTGGTTTTATCTTTGGACATGAGTTCCTCTATTGATAATTATTAATATTTATATTGTCAGTAGCTCTTGTAATTCCTCATACATTTTAAAGTTGCTAGTCCTGCATAAATATTCATTAATCAACCCAGTAAAAAACAAAGACAGATGGAATGCCCATACAATCAAATTAAAAAAAAACTTATACAATCAAAGCAGTACACAGGGATGGAAGAAGATGGACGTAGTACACAATCGGAAAAAACAATCAAAGATGGACCATTTACCTCAACCGATGATTAAACGAAGACGATGATGATGGCAGACGATGGAAGAAGATGGCCGCAGAGAAGAGCAGACAGTAAGGAAACTGAAGCACACACGATAGACGATGGAGGACCATAGACGGTTACGAGGACAGGAAACTAACGACGATGACAGAGGAGGGAATGAAGAAAAGAGAGAGGAGACAATAAGGATGGACGAGGAGGGGTGGGGTTCATGGGTAGGTTTACGATTAACAAAAACCATGTCGTTTGGTGTTAAATCAAACAATGTCATTTTCGTTTTATTAAAAATGTTGAAGCCTAAGCTAACAACGGCGTTTAGGTTTTATTTAAAATGTTGAAGCCGAAGCTAACGACGGCATTTAGGTTTTAATTTTACCGATGGAATCTAATCTCGTTAGTACACCGTGACACTTATTTATGCTACTAAGTATTCCTGCCTAATTTACCAATGGATATCATAATTATGTCGCCATATTCCGTCAAAAAAATCATCGAGATAATTTCCCTCCATCTTTACTAACAGATATTTTGTCCATTATAAAATAATTTTTTTTCGACAATGTTAAGAACAAAAATTGATTTTTCGTCACTAATTGAGTATGGTATTTGTTCCATCAGTAATTTTCTATCAGTAATTTGTAATTTTCTTATAGTGTGAAGGCACTTCGTAGCTAACTGGAGATAGACCTTAGGTGGAAGGTTAACTGGATCACATATATAATAGAGGCATGTGAAAACTCCAAGGTGACTTAACACATTAGATCAAGCATGGTGCAAGTTTTGGTAAAGTTTCAGACCGTGTACTAACTAACATGGCTAAAGTTTTGTTCTTGATGAGCTAATGACATAGTGGTTGCTCAATTGGATGAACCATGGCTAATAGACTTGCATGGGTAAGCATTAGATCAGACTAGTGTGCTATGACTGGCTTTGGCTTGGATGACTCATCATTAACGGATAGAGATCATGAGAAGATCTTAGATGATGTGACGAATAAGATCACAAAGGATAAACATCAGTGTTAAAGGATAGACCATACGGGAGTCATCTGAAGATAGTGGACATCTTTGTGGATAGGGATAAATCATATGTAATCTTTTATCTTGTTAGTTAGGATGTAGATGGACCTTATCAGATAGAGTCCTATTTAGATAGGAATATTATCTTATTGGATAATGATGTAATTTGATAGGATAAAATGTGATTGTAGGTAGTAGAGTTCTGATAGGATTCTAACTTGTTCCCCAAGCCTTGATGCCTATATATAGCTCATTTGAGCACTGCTTCTCATACAGAGAAATAGAGAGAGGCACTCTGAGATTAAGAGAGCATCCTTTGTATTCTTTGAGGGAAGTAATAAAGATTGGCAGTTTGTTATAACTCTTTCTTGCTTTATTGTTGCCTTTCCTATTCTATTGTTTTCATTGTTTTCTTGAGAGTGTGAGAGTTAAACACTGCGAGGGTTATGAGGCGGTTAAGAATAGGATTATTGGTCGATGATCACATAGGGTCGGATGAGTCTTACTTAAATAGACCTAAGTAAGACTATCGTGCAAAGGAGTAAGCGCGACTTGTTGATAAGTTCAATGCTTAAGAAGACCTTTGTAAATAATGGATACGTCATGAATATATCATTCAACTCCTTGTTCTTATTCATAACAAGTTTAAGTTCACACTATATTTATTTCTTCATTATATTCATCCTTTTTCATTCTTTTAACAACTCCATTGCATATGTTCTCTTGAATTTTTCCTTTGTAACTCATAGTTAATTATTGCTTTACGTTAGCTTTTTCATTCATCAATATGTGAATAACATGAATAGATTTATCTATAAAAGGGTCGTCATTGAAACAAAAGATCTTACAACTCCCAACCTTGTAATCATCACCAAATAAAAATTCATTAACATATATATTCAATTTATATTTCCATATTAAATATCATAACAAAATATTTCTACTAACCAGATATTTTGGACACACATAAAACCTATATCGAGGATTTTTTTTACTTCATAAAATTCTTAGACAAGCATTAAATTCATTAAAAAATTGAACATTAGTTAAAGAATTGTTATTAGTTGAAGACCTAAAATATGACACTTCTACTCCCAACTACTGCATTTTTTAGTATGGGTCGTAATTTATCAAATCAATAACAATCTTAAATTTCCGCAAGAAATATAACCATCAATTAACAATATGAATATAACCATTATTCAGTAAAGCAATAATGCACATGAAAGTAACTATTGTTAGTTGAAGATCTATACTTAGAATTCCCATAAAATGCAACACACAAGATTGGGGAGGCATACACACTAGCTAATATACATATACTTAAAATTACTATTAAACTCATGCTCACTAATACACACAAAAAGTATATTTACCCAGACTAAGAATATATTAGGAAATAAATATAGCAAAGCTAACATAAACAATGGGGTAGTAACAATGAAGTATATACAAACTTGAATTGAGTGGCATGAACAAGAAAAAACTAGAAATAAAGCCAAAAGTGTGAATACCTAACATTAGCTCCTCTAAATGCATTATACATAATTAAGTTCAAATATGTTTTATGGTTTGAAGATACACTCATGGTGTTGGTCAATTGGTTAGCAAATATCAAATATGGAGGAAGAAAGAAGGTTTTATAAATATTGGGGAGAAATTAGGGTTCAAAAAAAGATGTTATAAAAGTGCTTTTTTATTGGAGAAGATGGTTTCATAGGGAATTCTGAGTATGGGTGTTGTATATTTTTATTTGACCATATTATTAGAAGTATTTTTTATTTTTAAAAAGTAAAATAAGTAAAATTTTAAAAATAAAAGATAAATGATAAATGATGCATCATCTACTCAATTGACACCTTAACTAATCTCATAAGCTACGTATTCTCAAATAATGGGAGTGTCACGTCTAACAAAAAGTTGATAAAATGACTATTTTTTAGATAAATTGTTTCATCATTTTGCAAATGTTAGGAATGAATTGATACTATAAATAATAAAAAATTAACAAAAGATAGAGGAAAATTTTCTCTTTTCTCTTCATTACTTATAAGTAAGCTTAAAAACCAATGCTGCAAATACCATACTGGATTTGGTACTAGATTGGATTCTAGTATGGTACTATACCGGTACTAGTTAATATCGGGTACTGTTTCGGGCAATTTTTTAAATTTATAAAATAGTTCCTAAATTTTTTTAAAAATTACAAAATAGTCCATTATCATATTATACAGTTGTATTCTGTCTCCAAAAATCATAATAATTACAATTTTAATTTAATTTATCAAATTAAT
>JAOQML010000008.1:37356082-37366628 GCA_027568935.1 Erythroxylum urbanii | reverse complement strand
AAATTTCTCAAACTTTACAATTAAGTTTAATTTAATTAAAATTAGTTGTTGTCTATTAAATTGCTCTTTTATGTATGAACCATTAAGTTCATAATATATTAGTAATGATTATAAATTATAATTCTAATATGTAAATTAAAACTTTATATTTAATTTTTTAATTGAAAAATTTATAATCGTACATCAACATTGACATCTAGCAACATGTCATGGCCACACAAATATTAAAAATATCAAAGTGATTTGTGTTAACTTATCCATACATGGTTATGATGTATAATTTGATTCTTTTATTATCCAATATTCTAATTGAAGATATATATAGAATTAACGTCTACTTTTTTAATCCAGTTATATTCATTATTGTAAATTAATGATTGATTTATAATTTGATATTTGAAAGCACATTTTCAAATATTAATTCACTCATAGGAAATTTCTCAAATCACTATTGATAAAAAATAGTGGAACATTTTCCCTAATTACTTTATAGTGACGAATTCTTTATTAACTTACTCAACTATCTTTTATAATGCATGTTATATCTAAGACCTATCACTTGAGCTACTTTAATTAGTATAGGTCATAAGTAGCATTAAAAGATAATAATTCTCACATGAGATACTTCGGTATCTCAAGACTAAGAATCAATTATGCAACTATTGTTATGAGGAAATATATATGAACATGAGTAATATTTCATTTGAGATCTTCATAATCGGGTCAATTTAGTAAACTTATTCTCTAATAAGCACTCATATGTTTATCTAAGCATCTTCATAGTTTAATTTATGAGATTAATTACTGTCTTCATAAGAAATAAACATAAATTTTGGGGGGTACTTGGTTAGTTAGTATGGGAAGAAAGGAATGGGTAAGAAATAAAAAAGATGCTTGGTAATATATAATGATTGGAAGAACTTTTTTTTTTATATCCCATTTTGGGACAATATTTTATACCCCCGATATAGTGAAGAATAGAAGTCATATCTATTTCTATTCCTGACTGTATTCATTATAATTCCTATTATCATTGTCCCAAGTGCTTACTAGTTTTACCATTCCATCCATATCTCATCTAGATGAAACTATAACTAGAAATAATTTGGAAATAATATATAAATACAAATTGAATATCATAATTATGATCTTGTCATAAATATCAATTGAATAGAAATTATTTTTAGGATTTTATCTTTAGTTGCTTCCTAAATATCAATTGAATAGAAAATATAATTATCAAAATACATAAAGATAAATAATGTCTTTAATAAATTATGTCATATAATCTAAAACAATTTGATTTGCAACTCTAATATTAACATTAGCCCTTAACTGAACAAGTTGATTTGCAACTCCAAAAAATAACCCTTAACGTTAACATTCAAATTGTCTAATAAGCAACTCTTTTGACAATGTATAAAACTCATCTTCAACCACACTTAAATTATTCAATCGATTAGTTATTAAATAAAAATCGCAGAGGGTGTTTATCCAACTCATAATAGACATATGCCATTTTACTAAAAAAAATTTCAATTTAGAAGGTTCATCTAATGTTTAATGTTTTATTTATATGAAGACATATTCCTAATAGCCAGTTGAATCTTCACAATTATAATGACTTTTTATGTAACAAATAAGAAGAAAACCATAATAGTAATTCAATTGTTATTCGTATGAATCAGGAGTCTTATTAAGATTACTTTTTATATATTTTAGGAAATTATTATGATCCATACCTTCAACATTTTAAAAGTTGTTAATATCTCTATCTTATTAAACTTTAGGCTTACTTTCGAATTTGACAACTTGCAACAAGAACATGCTTCTTTGTTTTGATATTTTATTTATTTATTAAAACCCAATACTTATCGCATAGATGTACTCATAACGTTGCTTCCTATATATGCTAGTGCTTACTTTCCTATTAATCATACTGATTCTCATTCTAATTTGGCGTACTTCTGTTTTCTTCCACTTATCGCTAGTATTACCCACTCCCTCTCCATTTCTCTCATTCAACCACTATCCTTCCACCAACGAATCTTTTCTTTTTCTTGTAAGCAACCAATTCTGATTGTTTGTCTTATTTTTTTTCGGTTATGATCATTGTTCTTAAGAAGTTTATGATGTCGTTCACTTAAATTTTCTCTGTTTTTGCAGTCAGAATGCAGGCTTGTACTGGTGCCAGTGTAGTGATGGATTCTTTACATCAGCAACATCTCATTTTGACCAGGGAACCACTCTTTCCCTTGAAACGATGTGGCAGTATCCCAGCTCAAGTAAAGCTCAATTCTTTGCGGCCCTGTGGAGCTTCTCAACTCGAAGGTAACTTGGTCACAAAGGCGCAACCCTCGTTATCATTCCCTAAAATCGGAGGTAACCGTTATCCTTATCTTAGTAGGTTTTGTCTTTCGTACGCTATTGTCTTGATAGTTTATTATTTCTTATGAGGGATAAGGCTTGTTGTTTCCCCACAGGTCTGAATGTATAGTAGCTAGAGATACCCATTCTCAATTTGTGTTCTCTTTTGTTGAACAAACTGAAATTTTGTTTGACAAATGGTCATATTATTTCCATTGAAATTAAAGTATACTATCATGTATTTGCTGTGTATATTGGGATTCATGATATGAATTGTTTTACTTCATTCGATAAATGAGCATTTATCTTCTTTTCTGCCCTCTATGTAGTGTTCCAAGCATGTTTTTCTGGAGGTCTTATAAAACTATATGATTTTCCATGGTCCCAGTTGAAGAAAACATTAAATTTGGTAAATTGAGAGCTTGCTAAACCCCTTCACCTGCTTTCTAGTACTCTATTTTAGTGGTGTAATACAAGGAAACTAAAGAAAAAGCACCTCTTTATTTGGTTGTGATATTGCACGTATATGATAAGATGCAAGACCTGTATGGGACTGATTCTTTTGCACTAATTCCATTGTATTTCCAGCTGATGCTTGCAGCTTCCTGGATTATGGCCTTAACGAAGCAGATCCTGAGGTGCATGCAATAATTGACAAAGAAAAGAGTCGACAGTGCAAAAGTCTTGAGCTCATTGCCTCAGAGAATTTCACATCTCGAGCAGTCATGGAAGCAGTTGGTTCATGCCTTACAAACAAGTATTCTGAAGGATTGCCTGGTAAAAGGTGAATTTTTCAATCCTATGCTAAGATGGCAACGTTGTTATTCAATTCTTTTTAGGTTCTTTTTCCTTTTTGTTTCCTTCAATTTTTAATAATTGCTTCTTGTACAATATGAATAGGTACTATGGTGGAAATGAGCATATAGATGAACTTGAAACTCTTTGTCAGCAAAGGGCTTTGGCAGCATTTGACTTGGATGGAAACAAATGGGGCGTCAATGTCCAACCGCTGTCTGGTTCTCCTGCTAATTTTGAGGTTTATACAGCACTTCTTCATCCCCATGACCGAATAATGGTTAGTTGTGCCTTGCATTTCTCAATATATTTTTATTGTTTTGTTTATTAAAATATTCAAGGCCTTGATTTGCATTCTGGGAATAAATTAGGGCTTGGATTTACCTCATGGTGGGCATTTATCTCATGGATTTATGACTCCTAAAAGACGAGTATCCGGTACATCAATTTACTTCGAATCTATGCCATACCGTCTTGACGAATCTACTGGTGAGGCATCTTTATTATAGGTGTGCTTAGGAGTTGTTAGTGATGCTTGGAAACTTATTAATATCTTTTCAAGTTATTTTACAGGCCTAATTGATTATGATATGCTTGAAAAAACTGCTACTTTGTTTAGACCAAAACTCATCATTGCTGGTGCAAGTGCTTACCCACGAGATTTTGATTATCCGCGAATGAGGAAGGTAGGGACTACATGTGGATGATCCTATATCTTTGCTACTATATTTTGTCTGTTGTCTGTAGAATCTTCTTTGCCAATTATTAATTGCAATCATTGTGTTGTAAGATTGCGAATGCAGTGGGTGCATTTCTCATGATGGATATGGCTCATATAAGCGGACTTGTTGCTGCTTCTGTGGTTGCCAACCCATTCGAATACTGTGATATTGTAACAACAACAACACACAAGGTAGTTACTGTTGGGATTATCTTCTCTTGCTTAATGTTTCTAGTGTTGTGTAGGATATATATACCATTATGTCTTTTATTACTACCCAACTCATCAGTCAACTATACATTCATCTCGTAAAAGTAGAAAACAGTGAGCTCTGCGCTGTAATATTTTACAACTCAATTATCACGCATTATGCAATTCAGTTTATAGTTCGTCACTTGTCATTATTAGAAAAAGATTAACAACTTTTGATTAAATGTATCTTTTCGATCATATATAACCTATTTGTTGAAAAAATCATGAATTTTCTTCAGTCTTTACGAGGTCCACGAGGTGGGATGATCTTTTTCAAGAGGGATTCTGTTTTGGGAGTTGATTTGGAATCTGCTATCAACAATGCTGTGTTTCCTGGCTTACAGGTTACTCCCAGTTGTTGGTAAAAGATTGGTTCTTTGTTCAGTTTCACCCCTGCGTGTTAAGCATGTTTATAATATGTGATGCAGGGTGGTCCTCATAACCACACAATCGGGGGGCTGGCAGTTTGCCTGAAGCATGCTCAATCACCTGCATTCAAATCTTATCAAAAGCAGGTACTGAAACTTTGGGATCAAACTTTGCTGAATTTCTTGTCTTCTCTTTTTTCTAAATAGTTTACTTGTTTCTTGTAGGTCATCTCTAATTGTAAAGCTCTCGCAAATCGATTAACTGAACTAGGCTACAAACTAGTTTCTGGTGGGAGTGATAATCACCTGGTTCTTGTAGATTTGAGGTCATTGGTAAGTGCTCTCTGGGTTAATGTATAGGAGCTTCCGAAATTAACTGTTAACATTTTGCTGCTTGCTAGAATCAAATAACTGCAACATCATGTCGTTGTTTTTGATTAGACATCACGTTGTATAATGATATGTCAAATATTTTCCAAACGACTTGATAATCCTCACTACATAGAGTTATTGCCCCAGTTACATAGTTATGATTGTTAGATGCTGTAACTTGATTCAATCGTGGTGAAGGTTCATTTGCAAGTGTATGTTCAAATATTCCATATCTAATTTTTTGGTGTATTTATGCCTGACATTTCACTATTAAGTTTGTCATCTCAAATAATTTTCCAAACGACTTGATAATCCTCACTACATTAGTTACGATTGTTAGATGCTGTAACTTGATTCAATCGTGGTGAAGGTTCATTTGCAAGTGTATGTTCAAGTATTCCATATCTAATTTTTGGTGTATTTATGCCTGACATTTCACTATTAAGTTTGTCATCTCAAATAACATGGTTATAATAACTTAGCAAGTTAGTTGTTGTAGTTATACGGAACTGTTCAGGTGATAAAAATGATCTTTTTTCTATATGAATCTTTTGACAGGGTATTGATGGGGCTAGGGTGGAGAAAATTCTTGACATGGCCTCTATCACTCTGAACAAGAATTCAGTGCCTGGTGAGTATATTTGTCTCTGCATTTTGTTGTGATGTGTGGTCGTCTCTTCTTTACCATTATCACAGTGCTTGCATATACTATTTATTACGTTAGGTGATAAGAGTGCACTAGTACCTGGTGGCATCCGAATTGGTTCCCCTGCCATGACTACCAGAGGGTTCGGTGAGAAAGAATTCGTGGCAACTGCCGACTTCATTCACGACGGTGTGCAACTAACTCTTGAAGCTAAAAAGTCAGTTTCAAGTTCCAAGCTCCAAGACTTCATGAAGTTTGTCATGTCTCCGGGTTTTCCTTTAGTAGATGAAGTGGCAAATCTCCAAAGGAGAGTTGAAACCCTTGCAACGATGTTCCCCATGCCTGGAGTGTGAGTGTTAAACTTATAATTTGTTGTTATTGGCTTTACAATCTTTAAATCTCCCAAAATGTAGGGACGAAGTTGAGAAGTAATAATTACCGTACTTCATATCAAGTAACAGTTTTGGTATCTGTACTTTGGTTTATGAGGCAGCTAGCTTGGTAGTAATAATCCCAGACGATGTATTAGGTAAGGATTTGGTAAGGTGTAAAACATCAAGTAATGCTTTGGAAATAAATCTAATCTAACGCTGTATCATCACTGTCTAACACGATTTGTTACTTCTTATTCATTGTCTCATAGTAAAAAAATAAAAAAATATATCACTAAGTACAGCTCTCGGATGAAAATAACTTGCGTGATGAGTAACACCTATTAAATCTCAATCACGTCTGTTATTGTCCCAAGGGATGGCAATGGCATTTTCATCGGTTAGACCTATATTTACATCGGTTAGACTTAGGTTTACATCGACTTGAAGTCTAATTTTTTCAATAATTGGGCTTTGGGAGGGCCCAGATTTAGGTAGGCTAGATTTGGATTCAATTGACAAAAAGCATGTTTTATAATTTTAATTAAAAAATTAATGGGGTTAGTCTATTGGCTAGTCCATTGTAATCTTTAATTTCATTTGGTACGTTGTTATTGGACCAATTTTAGGATATTTTGTTAGAAATTCTCACTTGCACAGAAAAATTAGAAAGGAACTTATAAGAAATTTTCATAATTAATCAATAGAAAAGAGAATTTGAAGTTTAGAGATTAATTGTAAAATTAAAAAACACAAATACTTTATTTCGTATTAACTAGAAAACGGTAATTAATCTTGAGCTGCCGTATTAGGCAAAGGTACCAATTGGTGCCAACATTTTCGAAATATCGATATTAATGACAGGAAATATAATTTTAAAAAATATAAGAACTATTAAAAATAATGCATGCATGCAGTACGTCCATTCTGACAAAGTTTGTTAGATAGTTTTTCCACGTCACATAGTCTAGAAAATTCTTCGAATCTCTCTGTAACGAAAATTAGTTGGAGCTATGTATATATATACAAGAAGGAATAAAAAACAGAGCCAGGTTCCTAAATGCAAAAATCATCGGATCTTCATTTTCTTTTGAGATCTCTTTTTTAACATGGTATCAGAGTTAGGATAGCTCTCAGTTGCTGCGTTTGTTCTTCCTTCTTCATTCCACTACAGTTTTTGTTTCTTTTTTGATTCATGGCCATGGAGGCTATTGGTAACCCAGCTCTTCCTATCGTTGATAGCAATCATCCCTTTTATATCCATCCCTCAGACACCACAAATACATCGTTGATTTCACAAGCTCAAATCCCGACAGGAATTGAGAATTTTAATCCCTGGCTTCAGGCGATGATCGTAGCTCTGGAAGCAAAGAACAAGATTGGATTTGTAGATGGATCTTTTGAAGAACCTGAAGACCAGAATATGCATGCTCAATGGAAACGCTGCAATGGTTTGGTGAAACTATGGATTTTGAACTCTGTCTCAAAACATATATTTGATACTATTGTACATTGTTCGACTGCGTTTGAAATGTGGCGAGAATTAAAACAAAGGTTTGCTGGATCTAATCTGGTAAGAATCGTTTAGATTAAATGTGAGATTTATCACATCATGCAACGTACAGATCTGATCTCAGTTTATTTTTCCAAGTTAAAAAAATTGTGGGATGAACTCTCGTCTTTGAACACTAGTCAAAATCTTGTGATTAATGCTGAATATGAAAAACAAGGGAGGATTATGGAATTTCTCATAGGTTTGAATGAGTCATATACCGCTATAAGGCGGTAGATTTTGTTGTTGGACCCATTACCCTCTGTCAATCAAATATACAATAAGTTGCTGCAAGAGGAATCACAACGAGGAACTTTTTCTTCAAACAATTCATTAACTACTGCCTTTGTTACGCAGACACCAACTCAGCCTCCTGCATATGGCAAAAAGACATATTACTGTGACCACTGTGGAAAAACAGGACACACTAAAGATAGATGCTACAAACTCCATGGTTATCCTGGAAAATCCATCCTACAAACCCCGAGTAAACATGACACAAGGAAATGATGAAGTCACAAATCAGCAGCCTAACATAACTCCGTCTTCTCAAATTTTCCTTTGACACAGGAACAGCTACAACAAATTAGCAAATACATGAATACGATCACTGATAACACAACTCAGTCTTCTTCAAATCTTCCTTTGACACAGGAACAACAACAAATTTACAACTACATGAGTACAATCACTGGTAATTCACAGAGTTCAAATGTTCCTGAGGTCAATATGGCAGGTAATGAACCTGGCACTGTTTTACTTGCTTGCAGAAGTCAATGGATCATTGACAGTGGTGCTTCTGAACACATGACTCACTCTGAAAAACTCCTTTCCCGTATCACCTCACCACCTCATCATCTTTCAAAAATTATTTTGCCTGATGGAAATTCAATAATTGTCAATAGTGTTGGACGATTTCCTATGACACCTGATTCATGCATTAATCAAGTCCTTTATTCACTTGATATTCAATATAATCTTCTTTTAGTTAGTAAGCTAACCAAAGAATTACATTACTGTGTGACTTTTTTCCCTATACATTGTGTTTTGCAGGACCTGGTTTCTAAGAGAATTCTCGGGATTGGTAGGGAGCATCAAGGTCTCTACAAGTTTACTCCCAACACCATGAATTATCCTACATGTAATAAAGTTACTGGTGCTGATTCATATAGCCTTTGGCATGCTAGGCTTGGCCATTCACCTTTTTTGAAATTGAAACAGTTATTACCCCATTTATCTTATGATCAAAAACCTTATGAGGTCTGTGCTTTTGCGAAACAAACTAGATTACCTTTCCCTGCAAAAACCAGTATCGTCTATTCACCTTTTGAACTATTACATATGGATGTTTGGGGTCCTTTTTGTATCCCTTCTAGAAATGGTGCAAGATACTTTTTAACTATTGTTGACGATTTTTCGAGAGCAACTTAGGTTTTACTGATGAATTCGAAGTCTGAAGTATTTATGCATATAAAGAACTTCATATATATGATCAAAAATCAATACAAGAAAGAAATCAAAATCATCAGAACAGATAATGCTTCAGAGTTTGTCCAAACTGATTGGAAGAAATTATTTGCAGAAGTTGGAATAGTGCACCAAACGTCCTGTGTTGCAACCTCACAACAGAATGGCCTTGTTGAAAGAAAACACAGACACCTTTTGGAAGTAGCCTGTGCCTTACATTTTTAAGCCAACCTACCATTAATCTTCTGGGGAGACTGTGTGTTAGCAGCCACATATATTATCAACAGACTTCCTACACCTCTCTTACACAACCTTTCCCCTTATGAAAAGCTTTTCCAAAAGCCACCACCTATAAACCACTTAAAGACCATAGGATGCTTTTGTTATGCGTCGACTTCCATTGTAGACAGACACAAATTTGCTCCTTGCGCTAGTCAATGTGTCTTCCTAGGATATCCTTTCAGCCAAAAGGGGTACCTAGTCTATGATTTAGAAACAGAAAAAAGTTTTGTATCTCGAGATGTTACGTTCGATGAGACCATTTTTCCTTATAAAGAAAAAACCAAAGAACTTCAAAATCTGGTCTATCCATGCTATATGGACTTTCTTGGCACTCCTTTTCATTCCTATTCTTCTCACCCAAATCCAACCTCTGAACTCACACATCCTACCTCCTTCCCTGACCCTTCCTCAACCTGTTCAAAACCTGAAGCACCACCTGTGCGAAAATCCACCCGACAAAGATTTGGATGCGAGACTATATATGTGATGCTCCTTCCAGTACTCAGGACATCTCTCGGGAACAAGGTACCACTTATCCTATCTCTAATTTCTTTACTAGTCATAAAGTTAAGCCACATTATAAATGTTTTCTTGCCAACCTTGACACTATAAAAGAACCTGAAAGTTATTCAGAAGCAATCACTAATTCTGTTGGCCTCGGGTCTTCATACGAATTTTATGGCGACTATGTGTCACCATTGCGATTTATTTGAAATAATAAAAAAATATTTGAGAACAATGCAAGAAAATAAAGTATAACATGTGAATTTAATTAAAGTCTCGACAAGGAAGATTTATGGTGGGACTTTTCTGCTATAAGCATATAGTAATTAAAATATCATAGGATGATTTTAGATATAAAAATCTACATTATAACAAATTATTGAATTTATAAAGACAATTAATTAATAATAAAAATAAGTAAATAAATAAAAAATAATCAATTAAATAAATAAAATTCATAGGAGAAGTAAAAATAATACCAACAATTTACTGAAAAATTTTCCATAGCAAAAGTGATCAAAGAATAATTGATTTAAGCGTTTAAAAGAATTAATTTGCAACAATTCAAAAGAAGAAAAGTCTCACGTGTGACTCTGTCACAGGCGTGACTTTTAGCTCTCACGCCCGTGAGAGGGAGACGGAAACAGTCTGGTCGCGATCGTTCTGTGTTACGATTGTGACTTTGTTGAATTTCTGTACCATCGCAATCACGCTTTGTCGCGATCATGATTTTTTGACTTCGTCACGATCGCGATTGTCGTGAATTCTGGGACTGTCGCGATCGTACTGTGTCACGATTGCGACTTCCCAGTTATACACCCTTACTTCTAAACAATATAACTTTCAATC
>JAOQML010000008.1:37338220-37352144 GCA_027568935.1 Erythroxylum urbanii | reverse complement strand
TCGCATTACAATACAATATTCTTCAGAAATTTCTCTCCACTATTCCTGTGAACTTGGGCAGTCGGCCAATTTTTTTTCAAAAGATCCAATATTTTGACAGAACGGAATTCTTTTATTTCGAAATTCTAATTTGAAGTGTCTCTTCCGTTCATTCGTTGGAAAGAGGTAATTTCTTCAAATTTGAGCAATTGAGACATCACCTATCCCAATAACAAAAAAACCTGACTTGAATGATGCTGTATTAAGAGCTAAATTGGCTAAAGGAATGGGTCATAATTAATATGGAGAACCCGCATGGCCCAATGATCTTTTATATATTTTTTCAGTAGTAATTCTAGGTACTATTGCATGTAATGTGTGATTAGCGGTTCTAGAGTGTATATATATATATGTATATTGTGCGTGTGTGCGTGTGTGTTATATATAAAAACATCTCAAATAATATCATGGGTATCTCTCTTGCTATTCAATTCCATTCTGTAAATAGGTTTAAATATTTTTGTTGTTTTTTTTGGTATGTGTTAACAATGGGGAATGGCTCCAATTAAGAGTCAGTAGCAAGTGTCAATCTATGGCAACTTGTCTGCTGCCCGGAGCCTATAGAAATATTTTCATTGGTTGAAGACCCTTGAAACTTAGATGCTTTGTTGTTTTAAGATGCAATCGTCCGGTTACATCTTTTACATGGGCACTCAGTCAGACACGGGTGTTATTGGGAATACAAAGTGCCAATTGCACCTTTTGCATGGTGCCTATATCAAGTTTTGATTGAGGCTGTTTTCACGATTGGAGGCAGCTTATTCCCATGGTTCCCTTTCAAATTATAAGCAGCCACATATTTATTTATATCCATTTGTGTAAATCGGTTTTTTTTTGGTTGTTTTTGGTATGTGTTAACAGTGGGGAATGGCTCCAATTAAGAGTCAGCAGCAAGTGTCAATCTATGATAAATTGTCTGCCGCGTGGAGCCTATAGTAACATTTTAACCGGTTGAAGACCCTTGAAACTTAGATGCTTCGTTGTTTTAAGATACAATCGTTCGGTTACATCTTCTTTTACGCGGGCACTCAGTGAGACACGGGTGTTATTGGGAATACGAAGTGCCAATTGCACCTTTTGCATGGTGCCTATATCAAATTTTGATAGAGGCTGCTTTCTCGAATGGAGGCAGCTTATTCCCATGGTTTCCTTTCAAATTATAAGCAGCCACATATTTATTTATATCCCCCTTTCTATTTGATATTTTTCTTCGGATACAATGCCTTTCATTATTTCATCTAATTAAATTCTAAAGTTTGTTCTTTCTGAAGCTCGACCATTTGATTCTCTTGATATTTAAATGCAAGTCAGTCAATAGGATGTTTCCAGGAGAATGTAAACAATATATGCTTTTATAAAGAATAGGAAGTTTCCTAAAATGTTTCTTAAGGAACGAAAAAGATATTTTGCAAATTATTGAGGAAAAAAAATTAGAAGGGTATTTTTTTTGGGTTATATTTGTTAAAAACAAACAAGATTTAAATATAAATAGATGTTTCTTGATAAGATTATTGTTTTCTTGATAAGATCTAAGATCTTGGGATCTCGTTCTTTTTGCCATATTATCTACTCAACTTGTGTTTTTTGTTTAGAATTGTTGCGTTAACACTAAATTGGAAGGCTCAAATTAAAGAATAAGGAACTAAGGTTTTCGTTTAGTTTTTTCTTTGCTAAATTATAGATGTTTGATAGTTAGATTTAGAGAGAAGATAGCAAGACAAGGGCAATTGGAATTTTGTCAGAAAATGTTATAATTTTTAATTCAACGGCTATTATAGCGGTTATAAAATACCCTATCTCCTGTGTACACATGTTCTGCATTTCTGCTTACCACACTTATCCTAGTGACATCGTTTTACATCCAAAATTGTTCGCTTCCTCCTTTTCAACATCATCTTAAACACTTCATGGCTTCAAGTAGTAACACCTTTGTTGATTTTCTCCTCTAGTGGTCAAGAATCTGCTACAGTAGATTAAAAGATATCATCAATATCTAATTTGTTCACCTTCTCTAACTTATTTTTATGTAAATTTTACTATTGATAAGCCGACCATTCATCCCCTCCCTTTTCTCACCCTGGCTTTTAAAGTATTGCCTGAATCTATGGACTTAGTTATCTAATTGTATGTCAGCTCAGTTTTGGAGCTCAAAATGTGCTATAGTTTATCTATTACTTTTCGTCAACAATTCATTAATGATTTAGGAATTGTATCCCTATAAGAGTTTCAAGTTGTTATGTTCACGTATGAATGTTTGTGTGCTTGATGTCAATTGGGATAGTAATTTATATGCACATATTGAATTTTTGTGAATTGAGTCTCTCCTTTTACTGTGTTTTATAGGTCAAATCTTCAAGCCACAAGTTTTAAAAATGTCAACTGTCATTGTTGTGGCAAATTACAAGATCCCAATAAGCACCATTCTCAGGCACTTGCCATTTCAGAAGTAAGGTTGATTGACAAAAGAAATACCATCAAGAGGGGATTGTTCTCGTGTGGGCCAGTTCACGAAAGAGTTGTTTTACGATCTATTTGTATGGCCGCAACAAGAGTATGCCCATTTATTGAAGATTTCTATGAATCTCATGCGCATACTAAAGAAGATAATGTTGGTGTGCTGCTTTTAAATCTTGGCGGACCAGAAACACTTAGTGATGTTCAGCCTTTTTTGTTCAATTTATTTGCAGATCCGGTATTTCTATTATTTGCTTTGCAAGTTTTCTTTTTTGTTTTCATTCAATTTCTGAAAGTCTTGAACAAATGTGCCATAGTAGTGATGTTTTTTATGTTTCTGTACAGGATATTATACGACTCCCCAGATTATTTAGGTTTCTTCAGAAACCACTAGCACAATTAATCTCTGTGCTTCGTGCTCCCAAAAGTAAAGAAGGCTATGCTGCCATAGGAGGTGGTTCACCATTACGTAAAATAACAGATGAGCAAGTATATCCCAGTTTTGATTGACATACCGTGGTTTTTGTTTGTTGCATTCATTCTACTTCCAGGAAAAAATCCCATAGTTCTTTTGTTTGAAGTTCTTTTGGTCGTAATTAAAGTAGATAGCTTTTCAATTTACAAATTTACACCTTCAGAAATTTTTTGTAGGCTCATGCAATCAAGGTAGCCTTGAAGTTAAAGGGTATACTAGTTAATGTGTATGTTGGAATGAGATATTGGTATCCGTTCACAGAGGATGCAATTCATCAGGTAAGGCTACGGATGTTATCAGTACATGCCATTTGCTCTTGAAATTGCTGGAGTCATAATTATCTTTGAGTTTGTTGGGCTGGAGTCATAAGTATCTTTGAGTTTGTCGTGAACTTGCTAGTTAAATTAAACAAAATCATTTCTGTCTCACAGATCAGGAGGGACAGGATAACAAGGCTTGTTGTGCTGCCACTTTATCCACAGTTCTCCATCTCCACAACTGGGTCAAGTCTTCGCGTTCTTGAGAGTGCATTCAGGTATTTATTTCGTGAGTTATTTTACTGGGTAACCTGAAAAGCAAATATACTTTTGACCTTTTCAATAAATTTGGGTTTGACTGACACAGGAAAGATGCGTATCTGTCAAAATTGCCTGTTTCGGTTATACAATCATGGTACCAACGGGATGGTTATGTTAAATCTATGGCTGACTTGATTGAGAAAGAACTGCAGAAGTTTGCTAAACCTGAAGAGGTGTGCTTCCATAATTTGGCATATTCTACTTGATCTTTATAAATACAGGTGCAATTTTGCAATTGGCTTGGCCAGGCCATTAGATTCAGTTTGAAACTCATTCTTGCTTTGCATGGAGCTTAGGTCATGATATTTTTCAGTGCCCATGGAGTTCCAGTGAGTTATGTGGAGTATGCAGGAGATCCATACAAAGATCAAATGGAGGACTGCATTTGCTTAATCATGAAAGAGTTAAAAGCTAGAGGTGTAAATAACAATCATACCCTTGCCTACCAGGTAGATTTTGTTATCAATATTCGCAAACTTTCAGCTCATTGTTACCTTCACAATTCTGTTGTATTAGTATTCTTGAGTCATTGTTTTTGGTATTTTTGCGTCTAAGATCTTTGAAATTTGTCTATACTTCATATCTCTTTTTCCCCCAGAGTCGAGTTGGCCCTGTTCAATGGTTGAAACCCTACACAGATGAAGTTCTTGTTGAGCTTGGTCGGAAAGGTGTAAAAAGTCTCCTAGCTGTCCCAGTAAGGTATGCAATCAGTTATCCAGTTACATGTTATAAATGTTGCAGTTACATGTTAATAAATGTTGTTATGGGAAATGATATTCAAGTTTTCACTGAAAGGATTAGGCCTCCACATTCCTAATGATGTTCTTTTTTGAATTGGTATATGAAATAAACTAATATACGCAATAATATTCTTTCAGAGTATTAGTTATCCATTGATTGTAAGTTGTTGAATTAAGGAGATTTTAGCCTGTATTATGATGATAACAATATGTTTATATTTCATGTGTTTGCTATTCCTAATTTAGTTGGTTTCTCCTAGATTTGCCTTTTTAACAGTTGAGGCTCATTAATCCATATAAAATATACTGTGTTGCAATTGACTTTCTCTCCAACATACTTTCCTGTTCTATTTAGCACAGGAAATTTGAGTAAGCTGATGAATGTAGTGGGTTCCCGTGTATTTTCCACCTATACTTCAGTTAGCCTTTTTTTAGAAACGTCATCATGGGATTGTTTTATAACCATTGCATGGTTTAAGATCTTGGTCTAATGTAATTATGTTGATCTTTCCTTGCTCGAAGGGATTATGTACTTGTATGAGACCTTTGGAAATTGATAGGTTTGGTATTGGATGAAGCAAGAGAAATATGATCCCAACTGCAATGCATATTTTCTTTCTAGACACTGACTTATTCTATCAGCTGCTGCTTGGGCTGCAACTTCTCTTAATTTTAAGGAGGATTTCCAGAAAATGGGTATATAATTCTGTGAATAAGTAGTCCCCATCCATCAATAGTTTGATTATTGAATCTGCATTTGTTGCAAATTCTGCGTCTCTTGCAAAATGTTGTCTTTTTAACGATGTTGTTTCCAACCTTAAATCCCAGCTTTGTTAGCGAGCACATAGAGACACTTGAAGAGATCGACATGGAGTATAAGCAGTTGGCCATCGAATCTGGCATTGAGAATTGGGGTCGTGTCCCTGCTTTGGGCTGCACCGCTTCTTTCATCACGGATTTGGCAGATGCAGTAATAGAAGCTCTACCTTCTGCAACTGCCATGTCATCCTCAGGTAGCATCCCTGGAGAAGACTATGATGATCCTGTGAGATATGCCATCAAAATGTTCTTTGGTTCAATTTTGGCTTTTGTGCTGCTTTTGTCCCCAAAGGTTATCCTTTTCTTTAGAAGCCATCTTTGAGGTAATTAAGTCATAAATTTCTAAGCTTTTAATAATTTTATCGAGGCAGTTTTACACAGGCAACAAGGAAATACCCTAAAGAATAAAGTTAGGGGTTGTAGAATGAATAGATGGAAATGAATTCATGTCTCAGACATGAGACAAGTGGTATATTTTTGCCAAAAATATATTTTCTGGATTCTTTTGGATTGCTCCAGTGTAAAAGAAGAAATGACACAAGGCAAACGCTGTTATTCCTTTGCAAGTTAAATAGAAATGCATGTTTTGGGAACTGAACATCTAGATTCGTCATCAGGAGACGGGAGTCAATTCATTTAAATGAGCCTGTTTGTTGTAAGACATCGATGAAGTGCCTCGATGCAAAAATATGCATGAAAGGCAACTGATTTTGCAGGGTTAATTCGTGGATAGCCTAATCAGATGGGTGCTTGATACCACAGAATTGTACGGGCTAGAACAAGAGAAGTTGATATCTATGGTGATCTGTTGATAATTACTTTTTATTTATCGAGCATTTTATATAAAATTTTAACCCATTATAATATTAAGATTAGCTGATAAACAAAACGTTATTTGCAGTAAACCACCAAGCAAATGCATCCTTCTTTGTGAATTGAACCATAGTGCCAAATTAACTCCTTGCGTAACTCTTAGCATCAGCATTCAAACAGTCTGGACGCAATTAATTTGATCATGTATAAAACTCCTCGTCAGTAACACTTAAATTATATAGTTATTATCTTACGAGGATCCTTATGGACTGATCAAGATGAATGTATTAATGATTTTGGTAATTTTTTATTCATTTGGAATATGTCAAAAGTATAACCCTTTATATAAAAACAAGTAGATACATGAAACTGGTTTGAAGTAGTTATCCACTGATTGAGAACTTTTCCAACCAATTGAGGGAAATTTAATATGTAATCTATGCGTTTGCTATAAGGATAGAATGGAAATTGGCAAAAATATTATCAAAAAAAGACTTAAGAAAATTCGTTGAAGCAAGTGCAATGAAAGATTTTATTATTATGCATGATTTAATGTAAAGAAGTTCAAATTTTGTGAAATCCAAATGAAGTTTTTGGAATAGTCGAGATGATCAATCCCATGTTAGTCTTAAGGTAATTAATTGTTTGACATGTTAGTTGGTTAAGTCAATTGACCATTGACGTTCTATTAGTCAAATTGTTAACCAACCCACTATAGATGTATGACATTTTATTAAATTATTTTTTATTTAAAAGGTCATGGATGACATTTTACTTTTTTTTCTTTAAAAGGCTCATCCCGTGGTTAATTGTATTTTTAAATAATATCTATATCCTTCAACTTTCATAAATATGACTTTCTATATAAGAAGAAAATTGAAAGAAGAAAATCAACTAATGTTCTTATGAATTAGGAATCTTATTGATATTAAGCCACTAAAAGTACTTTTTATAAAAATGATTTAGTTAACTGCAAGTTTTCAAGAGTAAGAGGTGAATTTTTTAAAGCTTGTTTTAGATTTTATAATTTTTGTAACAATTTGATATCCATATGTCATTAAAAGATTGATTGTTTTTTTTTTTGTTCTTGTACTTGATTTAAATTGGGTTTATATATTAATTAATTTGATTTCATTTATTTTAGACTCAGATTATTTCTTTCCATCCTTTTTTTAGGATTTATCATGTCTTTAGAATAACAATTTATTCTCCAATCTAAGTGTACCAGGATTGATTGCTTTAAGAAGCTTTTTACTGACTCTTGTAGTTCATATGCATCATAATTTTTAACTCAACTTGTCTGTCTTGTTTTTTGAAACTTAGATTATGTTTTTTTTAAAAAGACAAGGCATATTCTCGATGATAGCTATTTTCTCATTTTGTTAGTGAGATATGTCTCTTGCATCTTTCATAAGTTCGAAATTACATCTTTGTACGCTGGATTTGCCTAGTTAATTTTAATTAGTTGATCTTCGATTCAAGTTAGCAGGTTAAGTTGGAAAGGTAATGCAATGATATGAATGTCACGCTCTTAACCCACCTAATTTTATTTTTTGAACTTCTTTGTTTATGTTCACATGAGTATCTACATCATCTGAGTTGGCATTAAAAATAATTTTCAAATGTGGCACGATACAATATTTTTTTTTTTACCCATCTATCCTTTACTTAGTCTCGATTTCTCTCATTCAACCAATTCCCTTCCACCAATGAGTTCTAAATAGTTATCTCATACTTTGTATTCTAAAGTAGCCCTAATTTTTATTGGTTGTAATATTTGTATTCTTTACATGTTGATCCATTATACACTATATAAGGAGCCATCATCTTTTGTATTATACATGCAACATAAAATACAATTAATCTTTTTCTTGTCTATGCTAACATGGTATTGAAGCTCTATTAAATTTTAGTTTTCCTTTGCTCAAACCTTTGTTCTAAAATTTTTTATTGGCTAACCTGCTCTATCCTTGTCTTTATTTTTATTATCTGAGCATTTTTTATCCTTTCCAGTCCCTCAAACACCAATATAAGATTACCATCACATTCTCTGTCTTTGGACAATTCAAACATCACTTACAGAGTCAGATCAACCACTGAATACATTCTTATGTGCTAGCCAAACTTTGCTTCTTTGTTTGGTTAACTTTTGGCTTAAACTGGTTTAATTTCCTTAACCAACTAATTTAGTCTTATTTAGACTAGTTTCTAGGAGTCCATTAAAATTCATTTTTATAAGTTCCTGTAGAATCTATCCCTTAACTTTAGGTTCCATGTTCAAATTTCAATTTATTATCCCACTTGGCTCATTTTCTCTACCTGAATGGATTCTAACAGTTCTCATCATGTCTATCAATCTATCTTACAATTCATCGCTACCATTTTTTATGACACTAAGCTTGATTTATGGTCACAAAAGATGTGTAGCTTTATGAAAGGTCATCTTCTTTGGCGTTATGTGACTAACAAAATTTTCAAACCCACAACACTATTGATAAGGATGACATCAAATATTTAGGAGGGCAAGAGCAATAGGATGACAATAGCCAACAATTTTAATATGGTTCTATAGCACCTATCTTCTTGAAATTAAGGAAGAATTATGTTGTTTTGATAATGCATATGATGTATGAGACTTTTTAAAGATTAGATACTCTTTTTCTGATAATGTGCATTAGTTTCAACTCTATCGCCACCTTCATCATATTCGCCAACAACCTAATCTGACCATACATAGCTATATCTTTAGAATTTAGACACTTTGGGATCTATTAAAACATTATGATCCTTAATGGCTCAATTTTGCCTCTGTTGTTATTTGCACGGGACTTCGTATTCGTAAACATTTTTGGCATATTCTTATGATTCTAAGGTTAGTACCTCTTGACTTTACTGTAATTCCCTTCCTAAACTAGAAGTTATGATTCAGGAATTGTTGTCTAAAGAAACTTGTCTCAACACCTTAAAAGTTAAGCATTCATTACTAATAGATTCTACATTGGCCACTTTGTCAGGTACTCCTCCTCAGCCTGTTCCCTAGACTAATAGTACTTTAGTTATTCCTCTAAGTTTTTCTTGCATTATTACATGTTACTACTACGTGAAACCTGGACTTATGAAGATTTATTGTTGTAAATGAACTTAGAATTGACAAACTACTAATTCTAGTACTTATGATAATTCAAATATAAGTTCTTCTAGACCTATTTGTTCTTCCATCCCTGTTGTTGCTATTGAAGGATCCTCTACCAATCCATCTCTGACATTTATCCTGGAAGATGTTTAGACCACACTTTGACAAATATAACCTCCCTTTGATTTCTCTATTCTTTTTGCCATTCTTTATGGTTCTTTGATTATGCATGCTACAATATATAACACACCTGATTCTTCTTTGTTTTCTTCTATGATTGTTCCTCTTATTCACACAACTGATTACTCTATTTTATTTATTCATAGAATAAGCAACTATTTTTACACCTGAGTTGACATTACCTAATTCATTTTTTATTCCCAAATTATCTTTAAATCTTGTTTTTATTAGTCAACTATGTGAACTTGGTGTTGACTTACATATTGCTAATTATTTAAACATCATGCTTTATTGTTTAATAATAGTGACTCTATATCCTCTGTTTGATTTAATCCATTATGATATTTGAGGACTTGCTCTTAATCTTACTATAGGTGGTTCTCAAAATTTTGTTACTTTTATGGATTATTTTTCATGATATACAAGGAATTATCTATTGAAAAATAAATTCGACATACCTTAAGCATATATTTAATTTGCTTTTATGTTTAAAATATAATTTTCCTGTTTTATTAAAATTCTTCAAACAGATAATGCTATGGAATACAAAAACTTTAAATTTTCTCAATTTTTAATTCAAAAAGGGTTAGTAATTCATCTTGTCCATTTACACTACTTTTCATGATCTTCTTATCTCTTTTGCATGTCCTAAGTCGTTTTAGGGGAAGGTTGCTGGCATTGCTATTTATACAATTAAATGAGTTCCTTCCCCCTATAGGTAATATCTCTTCTTTCCAATGTTTACATAGATAAAAACCTAATTATTAGTCTCTTTATGTCTTTGGCAGTGCATGTTTTGTTCATCTTCAACCTCATGAGCACACTAAATTAGAGCCTAAGACTAGGTTATGTTGCTTCTTGGGATACAATATACAATATAAGGGTTAATGATGTTAGGACCCAGTTTCATAACATCTTAGGATTTCCCATCACATCAACTTTTAGGAATGTAAAATGTTCTTTAGCATATAGAGCTTTTAGGTTCCTTCTTCATATCTAACAAATTCATATATTATTTTTATTATGACTTGCTTATAAGAAAATCTAGTTCAGATAATAATTTCATCTTTTTTCCTTCCCTAAGTGAGTTTTCAATGTCTATGGATTCTAGCAACTCCTCTCCTTTGGTTATCATCTCATCCCTAGTCACTGAAAATTCTTATGTTGTTCCTCACTTTCCTTATTGTAGTACTCATGTAAGACAACCTAATGTTAACCCTCATTATTATCATTGTTACTATGAGATTATTTTCTTTTATAAACCTCATACTCATCATGATGCCAGTATTAAACCTATGTGGTAGCAAGCAATGAAAGAAAAAAATTCAAGCTCTCACTAGCAGTCATACTTGAGATCTAGTAAATTTACCACTAGATAAGTTTGTTATTGTCTATAATTGAGTTTGTATAATTAAAATTAAGCTGATGGTTTTATGGAACACCACAAAGATCACTTGGTTGCTAAAGGATTTACATAGGAACATGGTATTGACTATGAAGAGACATTTACCCCTGTAGCTTATATCACTTTTGTTTGCAGCCCTTATTACTATCGTTGTGGTCAAGCAGTGGTGGTTATTTAAGATGGACATTAAAGATTCTCTTCTTAATGGGGATCTTTCTAAGGAAGCCTATATGAAACTATATCTTGGATATGATCATCCTTCTAATAAAAGTTTTTGATTTCAAAAAGATCTTTATGACTTGAAACAAGGTCCTTGAGCATAGGTTGCTAAATTTAACTTGAATATTAGGCATATTGGTTTTTATTCATGTTCTTATGATTATGCACTATTTCTTCATCAGCCTAAGAAAGGTTTCATTATCTTCCTTATTTATATAGATGACATGGTCATCATTGATGATGATTTGTAAGGCATCCATGGCCTTAAATCATTTGAAATAAATAATTTGAAATGAAAGATCTTGGGTACCTTAACTGCTTTTTTTGGTCTTGTATCATTTGAATTTACAGGGTTATATTTGTCTCAAGAAAAATATGCTACAAATCTCCTTTCTCGAGTTGGTCTTATTGATGAAAATATAGTTAGTACTCTTATTAAGCCTAATGCTCATTTTTCTGCCACTAATGACACTCCTCTCAATGATGGAACTCTTTATCGATAGTTAGTTGGTAGTTTTATTTATCTCACTGTCACTCCTCCTGATATAACTTATGTCGTTCATGAGGTCAGCTAGTTCATGTATGCTCCTCATAACATTCACTTTGTAGTAGTTATTTGTATTCTTTGTTATATGAAAGGAACTCTCTTTCATAATCTCTATTTCTCTTGTCATCTACATTAAATCTAAAAGCCTATTCTAATGTTTGTTAGGCTGGAGATCTCATTGGTCGATGATATAACATTGAATATTGTTTCTTTCTTGACAATCCATTAATATCCTAATGGAGTAAGAAACAAACTATAATGTCTCACTCTAACACATAATTTGAATATCAAGCTTTTGCTAACACTTTTTTTGAGCTTATAACACTCTTTATATGGAACCTACAAGGATCCACACGCATAGCAACCAAATTCCTGTACACACTTTCAAGGTATACAATTCTATTCAATGATATACATATACACATTACAAAACTCCCCAATGCTTAAACATTAATAGTATAATACATCTTTACATTTACATGGTAATTCAAAAGAAAACAAACAATTTCCTTTCTTCATTACATTTGTAATCATTTATAACTAAAAACACATTCCAAAAGTGTTTTTTCTTCTATCTATTAGCCTTGGTCCCTACAGATGTTTCCTGTACCTCACTCCGATGACTTGGACCTTCATGGATTAACACTTGTGCTAAGCTTGAAAGCTTAGTGGGAAAAACATTTAGTTTGGATGATCACTCACAGCAGTCATCCACCAAGCACACACATTCAGAAATATCACAACTTATATACCATAAATTCAGATTCATAAACGAAACATTGATATTCAATGCTCATGTAAACAATGATGGCATACTTAAACAAAGTACATAATGCAAATATGCTTTAACATATTATCCATATACCGAAAATGAACATTTATAAGCCAAATATTAATATTCAACTCTCATTGATACAAATTATCAATATAATTGCACATTATTACAATTCATCATTACAACCAACACAAATGTTCATCAATACCATTTATTCATATTGTACAATTCATCATTACAACCAATACAAATGCACATCAATACCAATTATTCATGTTGTCATGCTGTATTTCTTATTTATGACTATTAAGTTTCTTTTCTTTGTTAAGCCTGCACATTTTTTGTGGGAGTGGATAACGGGTGCTGTGGATATCTAAAGATATCAAACTGTAGATACCCGAAGGTATCAAACAATGGATACTTAAAGAAACAATGGATACCCGAAGGTATCGAACTGCAGACACTAGTGGTGTCAAACTATAGCAGTTGCACTGTAACCCTATAGGTATGCCCATCTATCCACCATCAAGACAATAAAGTAGGCATTGTAACATTTCCTTTAACCATTTGCCAATTTCACAATTCATATATTGACAAGTTATATCATATACATTTCAAGTCATAAAATATGTATCTGTGTTCATACATGAAAGTCATAACTTATCACCATTAGAAAGGCGTCAAAATCACACTTGTATAATCGTACTATACATATATGAGAAATGAATATGCATTTTATGTACATGTAAATTTTCTTTGAAATGCATTATGCTCAATCTTATATTCCAATGTTCAGTCTCCCAATTCACATGTGGTAAGTCCTATTTCATTTATTTTTGGGTGTTCAAAAAGTTTCATACACATTCAAAAAGGTTCAGATAAGATTTGATAAAAATAAAAAATGAAAACAAACTCAAAACAATGCAATTTGAGCTATACCTCAAAGTGGTCTAAAAATAGGCAAACTATTAGTCCAGAAACAAATCACATGATAAAGTCTAGTTATTCCTTAATATTCATATAGAAAAAGTCAAAACTGGGTTTTATGATCTTCTAGAAATTTGTCCACCTGTGTTTCTATTTTCTAAAACACTAAACATCTAGCCATTTTGACTTCTAATACATAAGCTATAGACCAAATATCACACTTTGCTCCAAAACAGGGGTAACGTCAAGGCACCATTTTCTATCCCAATTTTCAATGTCATAAAGCCATAATTAAGTAAGATTTTTTTCTAGAGATTTCTAGTTCTATGTCTTAGTTTTCATATGCAACTAAAATCACCAAATTTAGAGGTTTGTAGGCTGATTTATAACCTAAACAATGTGAGTGGTTCAACATACCCTAGACAGAATTCCACTACACGATAATCTCTTATCATATTCAACCAATTTTAAACAAGATAACACCAAAATAGCACCAAAGTGTCATCCCAGAAACCATTAGACGTGCAAATGAATCTTTTTACACATTCAAATGTACACAAATACACAAATTAACCAAGTGAAGTCCCAAACCTTAAAATTGGCAAAGTAGTTTTTTTAATGCTCTTCCTTCCCTTCCTTTTTAGCTTTACTTCAATTACCAAGTGAAACATGATGGAATGAAGAAGGTGAGATGGAGAGGAGAAAAATCTAAAGTTAAGCCATCAAATTTTCGTCCATCTCCCCTCTCCATATGCCTTTTCATGAATTTTCTAGTCTTAGACACATGTTTCAATCCCATTGGACCATATGTCACAATCCT
>JAOQML010000008.1:37282876-37300243 GCA_027568935.1 Erythroxylum urbanii | reverse complement strand
CGGATCGAGAGATCGCAATTTCCATAATTTAAATTAGGGTGGGTTAAGAATTATAACTCGAGAAAGAGTAATTCACCTAGGATCGTCTAGGCCCATTAAATCGAAATTTTCATAATTGGCTAGATTTTCTTTAACTTTGAATAGATTCCCCCTTTCTCTCAATTGGTCGCTTCTAGGTTAAAATTCGGATTATTTGTGTAAGTTCACTTTTGTTTGTTCTTTTGGGTGCTTAATTTCTCGTATTTGATTCTCAATTGATTTAAATTTCTCTATTAGTTGTCAATTTAGGTTTGCGAACTTAGCTGCCATTAAATTTTAGGATTAGTTCCCTTTCTCGTGGGATCGACACCTTAGGTCCTACGCTAACTACCTGTGTGCTTGCGAAATTTACCGAGGTTATAAATAGTAAGACTTAGCGTGTGCATAACCTTCCGAACACAATACCACTAGACCTTGTCGATTAAAGTGGGAAGACTTTCTGAAAGTCTTCAAGGAAAACTATATGTCGAAGATCTACCTGGATAGGAAGATGAAAGAGTTCCTAGATCTGAAGCAAGGCAGTCTCACAGTGGCTGAGTATGAGATAAGGTTTAATGAGTTGATGGGATATACTACTGCATTGATTCCTATTGAAGAGGATAAGTGTAGAATGTTTGAAGATGGGCTGAACATGGAGATTAGGACGAGGCTAGCTATAACGAATCTGAGCAGTTTCACTGAGTTGAGAGTTGCCTCGATTCAAATAAAGCAGTTATTAAAAGATGGTCAAGGAGAATACAGACAAGAGTTTAGAATGAAGAGATAGGGTGAGTCCTAAATTGATTCTGGTAGAAGGTTCAGTAAATGCCATAATAGATCTTTTAGACCACCAACTAGATCGAGACAGTCGGGGTTCAGATAGAGGGATAATTTTATACAAGTTGGCAGTGGAAGAGGTACAGTATCTTGGCATATGCTTAGCTATGGCCACTGCGGGAAGAAGCATAGTGGGGAATGTTGGAAGTTTTCAGGAGCTTGCCTTTGATGTGGCTCCTTCTAGCATCAGATTAAAGAATGTCCCGCAGTTTACAGAGCACAGTCTAGAGTGAGAGGAGGAGCGGTAACTGAGATAACTATTCAGTAGAGTAGAGTTAGTGGATTTGGACAGAAAGGCAGAGGTAAAGGCATAGTGAGTTCAGCTAGTCCCACTATCAAGACTAAGGTGCAGAGCAACCAACCGCAGTCTCAGGCCAAAGTTTACGCGATTATCAGACAGGAGGCTCAAAACTCCCCAGATATGGTAGCATGTGTGTTGAATGTCTTTAATTTTGAAGCATTTGCATTAGTAGATCCAGGATTTACACATTCTTTTATTGCTCCGCATCTGGCATATAAGCTGCATTGTGGTACAGAAATGTTGAACTATAGTTTAGAAGTGAGTACTCCGATAGGTAGTACTACAGTGATATGGGAAGTATGTAAAATGTGTATAATTCAAGTTAATCAGGTAGAGTTAGAAGCTGATTTGATTGTATTACAGCTAAGCGAGATAGAACTCATCCTAGGCATGGATTGACTCACTGCTCATATTGTGGTAATGAATTGCTACACTAAGGAGGTGATCTTTGAATCTCTAATCAGCCAAGAGTGATATTTCGAGGTATTAGTCAAGCAGTGTCAGCCAGATTGATTTCATCGATGTGTGCTTTAAGATTGATTTGAGGTGGAGGTGAGCTTATTTGGCATATGTAGTTGATACCCGTACTGAGCAGACAGTACAGGGTATTCCTGTTGCTAGGGATTTTCTGGATGTGTTTCCCACTGAATTATTTAATTTACCCCCAGATAGGGAGATGAAGTTTGTTATTGACCTAGTTCCAGGTACTACTCCTATATTTGTTCCTTCATATAGGATGACACCTGTGGAACTGAAGGAACTTAAGGCTCAACTATAGGAGTTATTGGATAAGGGATTCATTAAACCCAGTGTATCACCTTGGGAAGCTCCAGTCTTATTTGTGAAGAAGAAAGATAGAACTCTGAGATTTTGTATCGATTATAGGCAATTAAATCGGGTTGCAGTGAAGAACAAGTATTCATTGTCGATGATTGATGACCCACTTGATCAGTTACAGGGAACTCAAGTATTCACTAAGCTAGACTTGAGATCAGGGTACTATCAGCTGAAGATAACAGAGGTTGATGTACCGAAGAGTGCATTCAGGACTAGATATAGGCATTTCAAGTTTAGGGTGATGCCATTTAGGTTAATGAATGCCCCAGCTGCTTTTATGGCTTTAATGAATAAGGTATTCCAACCTTATTTAGATTGTTTTGTAATTATGTTTATTGATGATATTCTGGTGTGTTCGAAGAGCAGAGAAGAACATGATGAACACTTGGGGTTAGTCCTACAGATAATGAGAGAAAAGTAATTGTATGTCAAGTTTAGTAAATGTGAATTTTGGCTTGATCAAGTAGTATTCTTGGGTCATATAGTAACTAAACATGGCATGCAAGTTGATCCAAAGAAAGTAGAAGCAGTGATGAAATAGGAAGCTACGAGAAATGTGTCTGAGATCTGGAGTTTTCTTAGATTAGCTGGATACTACTGGAGGTTTGTCGAGGGGCTTTCACTAGTCTCAGCCCCTTTGACAAAACTTCTGAGGAAGAATGTGCCTTTCCCATGGAATGATGAATGTCAAAGAATTTTTGTGGAGCTAAAGCATTGGTTAACTATAGTACCAATGTTAACTATTCCATCTAGATCTGGAGGTTATGTAATGTATAGTGATGCTTCACACCAGGGGTTAGGATGTATTGCAGCATGGAAGAGTGATTGTATATTCATTGAGACAATTAAGATCTCACGAGTTTAATTATCTGGTACATGATTTAGAACTTATTGCAGTGATTTTTGCTCTAAAGATTTAGGGACATTATCTGTATGGAGATACCTTTCAGATATACACTGATCATAAGAGTTTGAGATATCTATTGAGTAAGAAAGAGTTGAATATGAGACAGAGATGATGGATAGAGTTGCTTAAAGACTATGATTGCACAATTGAGTACAGTCTAGGTAAAGATAATATGGTAGCTGATGCATTAAGTAGAAAATCAAATAACATTGTAGCATAAGTTCAAATATCGAGGTTACCAAACTTAGCCTAATTGAGAGCAATGAATGTTGAGTTAAATCTAGAGCAAAATGAGGCATTGATAGCTACATTGAAGCTTAGACCAATGTTACATGACAAAATTAGAAAAGCTCAAAGTAAAGTTCCAAAAATTTTGAAGCTTATTGAGAAGTTAAAAGTGAACCTAAATTCTGAATTTGAATTGAGAAATAAGACACTGTGGTTGAGCCAGAGACTATGTGTACCTGATGTGGATAATTTGAGAAAAGAGATTCTGGAGGAAGCACATACAATATCCTATGCTATGCATCCTGGTACTACCAAGATGTATATTATACTGAAACAACATTTCTGATGGCTAGGGATGAAGAAGCAAGTGGCTAAATATATGGTTAAGTGTTTGACTTACTAACAGATTAAGGCAGAGCATCAGGCTCCAGTTAGTAAGTTACAGTCACTGCTTATTCCAGAATGAAAATGGGGATGAATTACTATAAATTTCATAATGGGATTGCCAAGGACTCAGAGGCAACATGATGCCATATAGGTTATTATGGACAAATTAACAAAGTTGGACATTCTTACCAATGAGAGAGAACCATACACTGGATTAGTTAGCCCGAAGGTATGTTAATGAAACCGTGAGATTACATAGAGTCCTAGTGTCCATTGTGTTAGATCGAGATCCTAGATTTACTTTGAGATTTTAGAGGAGTTTACAGATAGCTATAGGTATGAAGTTGAACTTCAATACAACATTTTATCCTCACAGACGGATAGAGTGAGAGAATGATTAAGACTATTGAGGACATGCTCAAAGCTTGTGTTTTGGAATTTCAAAGAGCATGGGATCAACATGTAGCTTTGGTTGAATTTACTTATAAAAATCATTATCATAGTAGTATCGGAATGGCATCGTACTAGGCATTATATGACAGAAAGTGTCATTCACCGTTGTATTGGGATGAAGAGGGTCTAAGAATTGTTGAAGGCTAGAACTGATTCAAGACACAGTTGATAAGGTTAAACTGATCCAAAATAGAATTAAAGTAGCACAAAATCGACAAAAGAGTTATGTGGTTCAGCACCGGAAAGATATGGAATATCAAATGCGAGACCAAGTTTTTATGATAGTGTCACCTTGGTGAGGAGTGCGGAGGTTCGGTAAAAAGCGTAAGCTCAGCCCTAGATATATTGGTCCATATGAGATGATGGAGAGAATTGGACCATTGGCTTATAAGTTAGCCTTACCGATTGAGATGTCTCAGATTCACAATGTATTTCATGTGAGTATGCTCAAGAGATATTGGTATGATCCAACACATATATTATCGAAATAAGAAGTTGAAATTCCAAGCAATATAAGTTATTTGGAGGAGTCAGTTAAGATAATGGGATATCAGATGAAGCAATTGAGAAACCGAGTGATCCTATTGGTGAAAGTCCTCTGGAGAAATCATTCGAGTGAGGAAGCTATATGGAAAACGGAGCACATGAGGAATTAGTACCCCTACTTATTCGATTAATAAGGTAAGAATTTTAAGGACGAAATTGATTAAGGGGGAGAATTATATTATCTTGTTTTCCCATACTAAGGGTTGGAACCCTAGAATTCTATATATGAGAAATAGTAATGAGAAAATAGGAAATGCATTGCATTTATATGCATATCACTAGCATAAGCATACATACACATGATTATTGATTTTTGTACACATTTCAAAGACTGTACATGCACTCAATTGACATTTCGAGGTATAAATGATTATGATGTGAATTATGAATTATTATGTCTTGAATTTTGGTTGATAAATTATAATTGGTGATTTAGAAATTATTTGTTAAATTTGGGAGATTTCTGAAATTATGGGTATTTTTGGACAAGAAAAATGCCAAGTGGTAAGACAAATTGATAAATGGTAGTAGAAATAAGTTACAAAAGGTAGTAGAAATAATTAACAAGTGGCATTAGGTTTTATTGGCAAGTGTTATAGAAAATTGGGTGACAAATGGATTGAAAATTGATAGATAAATGGACTAGTTATTAAAAAAGCCAAGTAGGAACCACAATAAGGTGACATGTGACAAGTGACAAGTGTCACAACACTCGCCACTCACCCACGACACTAAACCATTTGAATGACCATTGCCATTTTGTCTTTCATTTCGTTTAATACTCTCATCTCTTCATTTTTGTTCTTCTCTTCCTCTTCACTCAAGATTTTCTCACCAACCGTCATCACGTTGATTTTTGCCCAACTCCTTCACTTTGTTTCTTCAAGATCCTTGCTCTCTCTTCTTCTTGTCAGTAAAAGACCCAATATATTTCACCCTTAAATGTTGATGATCGTGTATACTTGAGGCTAGGGTTACGTGATCTTCAAAGTTTGGAGTTAAAATAAGTGTATTATTATAGATCTTAATGGTTTTGTTAAATGAAACATATATAATGATAGTTAGAGGTATAATGCTCATAAAAATGGTGATGAATGAGTGTTGAACGTTGATACAGAAATGGGTATATTGATGTCTTTTTTGTGTGTTTATGACAAGTAATAATCTATGAATTGCTATAAGGATAGTTTGAGATGGATTGATTTAATGAAAATGGTATATGATAAGTGCAGAAATTTTGATGAATGAATGGATAAATATGTTATGTTTTAAGGTGTATAAAAATGTGGTTATTGGTTATCTTAGAAATGAATTAGATTGAGTTTTGAAGTTAAAGAAGAGGTAAGTGTAGTTCTTGAAATGAGAAGAACTAGGACTTACAAATGATAAAGAATGATGATGATATGTTCTGTTTTTATATAGATGATGGACAATGATTCATGATTTGTTTCATGTATGCTATTGAGTTGAAATTGAGGTGAGAATGATGAGCATATGAAGTTTAAATGATGAACTATGGAGATGATTTATTGATGTATAATGAAAGAGATAAAATTTGGAAAAGTGAGGAATGTATGTGTAATGGGATTAAGTGAATGAGAATGAAGCAATTGAGTACAATTTTGAACCAATTGAGTAGAATTTTGTGAGTTTTAATGCAATCAATATTGTATTTAGATTAGTATGAAATGATGTTGCATAAATGGATATGAATTCTAGAAAATTGGAGTGTTAATGATGGTTCTAAGTGTGTTGAATTCGTGAAGAAATGAAGGGATAAATGTAGGGCAAGATCATGGCCTTCGATGCATGATCATGGCCTGGATAATTGGGTTTTGCCACAATCGTGGCACCCATCCCACGACCATGGCCAATTGCAATGGCTCCTGTCACGATCGTAGGAAGGTCGATCATGATTGTGGTTTAGCATATTAAGTGAAATGTTATCTTTTAAGTGATGTTTGAAACAACTAATGCTAAGGTACTTTCTTATGATGCATTTTGGGTTGAATGAGGCTTAAAATGAACCTAGTTTGATGATAGACTAGGTGATTAAATTGTTCTTATGAATGCTAATGTGATTCAAAGGAGATGAATGATGTGTATTAAGTAAGATATAAAAAGAATTTAGATATTATATGATCATATAATACTAGAATAACATTAGTGAATGATTGATTGACGAGTTAAGAATAATTGTGTATAACTGAGGTATAAACCTAAGTTCAAATTAGACATAAATGAGTTTTGAAGTAAGAATGATCAAGATTCATAATTGAGGATACATACCTGGGATTTTCATTGAGCATGCATTGTATATAACACATATACATATGTGTACGATTGAGTATTAATATGATTGAGCAAATTAGTAATGTGTAAATGTGTATATGTTGCATGATATAGGAGAGCAAATAGAATAACAACATCCAGTTATTGCTGGAACATCAAGGCAGTAGCTATCTGGAGCGTACTGTGAGTAACCTAGATGTTCTTACTAAGATCGTTTATATTTGCTTAAATTTCAATTATTGAACTAATAATGATGTGAATGTGATAATGTTGGACATTGATGGTCCGAGGAGTTCAATATTTAGGAATGTATTAGAAGTGTTCTGATTGTATGTGAATTTGAAAGAAATAAATGTTCTTAACAATATGTTAAATGCCGAACTTATGTCCGATGAAAAAGTGAAAAGAGAATGTGTATACTAAATGAAAGTGATTGATTGAATATATGTAATTTGATGCATTTCATTACATGATATGCATGATCAGATAAAAGAAGTTGTGACCAGAGTGGTCAATGAAAAAGAGTTTAAGGCTCAGAACATATATAAGAGCCACCGGCTCACTAATAAAATGAGCCCGGTATTCACAGCATGTGCGAGATAGTTATCAATGAGCCTTGTATCCACAACAGATACGGGATAGCTAAAGAGGCACTCGGTCACAACAATCAACAATGAAAGTGAAGTCTCATTAGCAATTGCATTTATAATTTGATATGTGTGTTATATAATTTATTGGAGTGAATTGTTTGAACTATTTTGAAACTAAAATATGAAATGATATGCAATATTTGATTATATGAACTGTCTGTGAATTGAAATGTGAACTGTCATTGTGATTGATATGAGTGAGCCCATCGATGATGGTTAGCTCACTGAGTTCACAAAACTCATCAAAATTACAACGTGAATTTTTAGGTACAGAGAGGAGACTTAGCTTCTAAGATAATTAGAAGAAACCTAGTACTGCATTTGGACTCAAAAAATAGCTCAAAGGTTGGTCAGCTGAGATTGAGGAGTTAGATAGGGTGTTTTATTTAGTTCTCATTTCATGTAAAATGTTGTAAAGAGTCGTAAACTTTAAGATATTTTTGTGATAATGTATACATGGATTATGTAGTGAAATGCTACAATGTAAAATGTGTTTTATAAATGGAATTGGGAGTTTAATTTTTGAATAATTGTGTTTTAATATATGATGCCATATAAATGAATGTGATTGCTCTAACGAGCCGCTTCCATAGGGTATGAGCTCAAATGTCCTCGGGATGTACGGGCACGTACTTGGTGGAAGTGGGGTATTACATTTAATACCCCAAAAATACTCACCATAGTTTTATTATACAAAAATTCCTAAAAACAAAACTTATGCAATGCTGATTTTGCAGCAAATAACTCCACATCGCACCTATACTCTCTTTCACATTCACCATCTCTTAAATTAAAGGATGAACTAACACAAAAGCCCTCAAATTATATATTACTTTTAACTGACCCTAATCCCTTTCTCTAGAAAATAGTAAATTTAGCTCCAACTAAAAGATTAAATTAATTAGTATAGAATAATAAATGTAAATGATCCACCTGGGCAACTACAAATTCACAAGCATGACAGTTTGCTCTTTATTCCTATATCCTAAATTGTAATCTTTTATCTCTAACATTTCAACTAAATCAACAATTTTTGTCAATTAGATCTAATCAGAAGTTCAAAGGATGAAAAGGCCATCAAAGATATCATCTTCAATTCACTTGGTTGAAGAGGAAGCATTAGATGTTGGAGAACACCAAAGCTGTGTCACTAACTCATTGCCTGAATTGAAGATGATATCATACATAAATAATTTTTATTACAAAATAAATATAGTTAAAATAATTTTTATTACAAAATAAAATATAGTTAAAATTAAAAGTGCTTTTTATTTTTATGTTACCAAATAGCCTATTGTATGAAGCTCTTTCAAAAAGCCCTTTTTAAAATAACAGCCAAATCGTCAACTAGCTTTTTAGAAAAGCTCTTCTTAGAAAAGCTCTACTGACAAAAACTCTACTAACAAAAGCTCTACTGATATAAGCTCATCCAAACAGGCACTTAATCCTAAAGTGTACAATCTTTGGAGATTGTTTCAATCCGGTGCTTAAACCTTTAAAACTTTCGATTAAGAAACAAAAGTTTTTAAACCTTAACAATTTAGTTTAAAATGTTAGTTTCATTAATAATTTGTCGATTTGGCTAATGTAATCTATGTTGTTCATGATATGTAAGTGTCCACCTAAAAAAATTCTTTCAACTCCCTTCTAATTATAACCACTATTTTTCTAGGTGATCATCTACATGTAACAAAAAGCAAAGATTCTCTTAGCCAAATCAGTAAACTACTAACGAAACTAATGTTTTAAACTAAACTATTAAGGTTTTTAATAGTTGGTCACTTAATTGAAAATTTTAAATGTTTGAGCACTAGAATCTCAAAAAGTTTGGCACTTTAGAATTGGTTATCTTATTCCTAAAAGTCTTTAAGTTTCTTTCCCTCTAACTTATGTAAATTGTACATATAAATGTAATCTTAAGAGTTCAAAATCATCCTTACCAAGCTGATGAGGAGTAGCAACCCATTAGACTATACTGTTCCATTCATTTTTATGATAAAACTGTTTAAACCTGAGCTGTATATCTCTCTATAAGCAATTGGTATAGGAGCAATAAAAAAAGAGTCTATTACTAGTTTTTGGGGCAGATAAACATAGTCTATAGTTGGGATTAGGATGGGGGTAAGGGAGATCCCTTTATCCTAGCTAAGATGCTCAGACTATTCCTTGCTACTAGTCAAAGTATAAATGAGATCTTTAATGAGAGATACTTACACCGAACTAATCTGTATTAGTATGTTTTTGAAGCTTAGAGCTTAAACAGATCTCGACAAGTTTTATTGGTGAACTTGCCAAAGGAATGTCTCAACAAGCTCACGTTATCTTCATGATTAGAGTTAGATTTGCAACCTGAAAAACTTCCCAAGAATATACCAACGCTTCTATCACTACAATACCAATTACTCCTATTAGTGAGCAATTTAACTCTTCCATTCTCTGGGAAGAGTAGTCTTAAATTTGGATGATTAGGTAGTAAGGCTTTAATTTTTAACTCTAACCAAATAGCAACCCCATTTCCAATTCTAACTTTTATAACCTAAAATGTTAGCAAGCTTTAGTGAAGAGAGAATAGCATCAAAAGACACCATTAATTAACTCTTCTCTCATATGATATTCAAACTAAATAACCTGTTAAAAGGATCAAGAGAATTACTAAGGCAAGGTATTGAGCTATGATTGATACCACAAAATAGAAAAAAGGTCATAAAAAACAATAGTTTGAAGATCTACAATTTCTCACATTTCCTATTAAAACTAAAATCATTCTCCAATCTTATATTGTGATTAATAAGTCTGAAGAGTACCTCATCAAATAGTGAACAAGTAAGGAGAAAGAGTCTCAACTTGCCTAAACTCATTTCTTAGGGATGAGAAAAGAATATTTTGTTTTATATAAAGGTTAAAATTATGATTTCACTCCTAACATATTCAAAAAAAATTCAATAAGTTGCTAAAATTTGACATTTATAAATTAATCTTTACTATTAATAAATGTTTCATAGAACAATATAATTAATGTACAATTAAGATAATGGTTTATTCATATAATATAAAAATTAAGAAATCTATTATTAAGTTTTATATAAAAAGAGTTTTTAAATAAATTAACTTTGTGAAACAAATACTTATATTAAAACGTTAAAAATTAACTTCGATATTTAACAAACCTTATGTATTGGAGAGTGGAGTGATGAAAAGAGACTTAACTTTTCTAGCTCCATATGTGACTTTAGAAATATAATCTTTACATATCTACCAATCTATTCATTTTATGAAAGGCCACCGTTTGCTACTTTGCCTAAAGAAATCTTATGTGAACGTTTTAGTTCTAAGTTCTCTAAGTGAAACATAAACGTGGAAAAATCTGCTCTTCTTTATCACTCGACTTTTCTTTCTTTCAAGCGTCTTTACATTAGTGAAGCGTTAGGTCATGTTTGAGTTTATCGATCAAAATCGGATCAGATCTTTATCTTTATTGATATAATGAAATGGATCAGATATAAAAAGGAAATTAAATAAATATAAATTAATAAGACCGGATTGATTTTATAATTTAGCAATACCAACATTAAGGGATCACATATTATCTTTTTCAGATCAATGAGGAGGCATTTGAATTTGTCAATTTAGTCTCCTACTAAAATCAGACTTATGAAAATAATAAACTTCCTAAGTAAGATGATTACTACCTAAAGAAGATAATCATTTCAATTACTTCGTAATCAAGATGATCTTCTTCTATATTTCTTTGTTCATAATGCATCTTGCATATCAGTTTCAATGAATAGAAACCAATTATATGTTCAGCCATACATAAAAGGAGAACTTAAAGTCTGGGATAGATCAAACCATGAAATGCTGAAATCTAAATTGTTTATAAGGTGTTGTCCCATAAAATTCAACAGCATAATTCAAGAGGATCCTAAAACATTACAACATGCTAAGTAAGATAGAGCATCAACTCAAAGAATCAAAGCCAAAGAATTAAGAATGTTATGTCACCACGTTAAGAAGATGAGAAATTTGCACAATAGCAAAGTCTCAATTTGAACATATCCTTACACACTAACTACACATATTTTCATATTTACCAAACAGCCCTCACACAAACCTTTAATTAACATGCAATGAAGTTACAATTACCCGTCGGTCTCTCTTACAACTAAGCTTATGTGCTTTGAAGTAGGTTTGGGCTTAGTATATATATATATATATATATCTAACAACTAAGCTTACGTGCTTTGAAGTAGGTTTGGGCTTAGTGTATATATATATATATATATATCTGCTAAATAATAAATGCAAAAGGAAAGAATCGTAGACTCACTATCCCACCCTTCAGGTTTTCCAAATAAGCGCATTGAAACAACATTCAAGGAGTAAATTTCAATTCTGAAAAGAAAAAAGCTAATCTAGTGAGGTGTAGTATAATGGACTGAGAAGCAAAGTGAGCTGTAAATACAATGGACTGAGAAGCAAAGTGAGCTGTAAATACATTATATACATACACATCTTCTGAAATTTTAGGGCAATAAACATTTACAACATTAAGAATGCTGAGAGCATCCCACACCTGAATGATTTAAAAATGAAGCAAAAGCAGAGAATAGAAACCAAAAGGTTGACATAGATGGAAATACCTATTTGTAGGACAGGGCTCGATGTAGAAAGATGATAGAATAGTCTTGTCTTGAGAGCTTTGCCTTTGAGAAGACCAACACCACCGTAGTAACTATCAAAGTGCTCACTTGGATGTGAAATTGCATATTGTGCAGGAGCCACTACAAAACCACTGATCGGGAATAACAAGGAAACAGTAACAATCCTCTAAGAAAATCTTCAATGTCTGAAGGATTATCAGTTTCTAAGGGAAGCTTCAATGGCAGCAGCTGTTGTACTCAAACCTCACATTTTTAGCTTTCTGTCTTAATTTGTTTAACTCAAAATCGAAACTCAATTTCCATCCTTTATTTCTCTAACGAAAGATTTGGAGCTTTTTAAGGACGAATAGGTGAAAATTGAGCAACCCAAATATGTATTTCTATACAGTGATAGACCGACTGGACCGGTTTAATAAAAAACTAGCTGGTTCATTAATAAACCGGCTGGTTTTTATACATAGAGGTTATTAGGTGAAACCGAACCCGACCACTGGCTGGTTCAAACTTTTTTCAGTCGGACTGACCGGTCCGGTCTAGTTTTTAAAACCTTGGATTTTACCACTAATTAGATTATAAGCTTTTTCTTAATTAGATTAAAATAAATTATTTATTAAATTAAGAAAAAAATTTAATTGTAAAGAGTAAATTATTAATAATTATTTTCAGTTAAGGTTATTGAAAATTATCTTTAACATCAAACTGAATTTTTTTGGGAATAAAAAATGAATTTGGTTAAAGATTAATTTGAGTTAATTTTTAAAGGAATTGCAAATATTAATATTATACTAATAACTAGAATAAAACAATATCTAGTGCTTTTAACATATAATATACTTACATTTGTATTTAAATATATAATTATTTATGTTTGATATATTTTAAGTGAACTCTATGTTACACATAAGAACATGAACAACAGACGCACAACCAATAGTGTCGTGGAACAATGAGGTCTTACTGGAATGCACTGTTTTTTTTTTTTTTTTTGACGGAGACAGGAAACAGTGGCCAGAGGACATGCACTCACAACTAGAGGTTATTGCCCCCCTTTTTTGTTAAAATGTTGCGACTTACGCCACGATGATGTCGTAATCTGCAGTCTACAAAATAAGGTTGGGCGCCGGATGTAGTCTCAGGAATATCAATAGTGAATTCCTAACCTCTCTTGGAAAATGCTTCTAGGCAGACTGGAAAAGACTTATCATGCGTTTCCAACTAACATACGATCACTGACGGGACGGCATTATACAAGCTTTTCATATAGAAACAAAGTCCTACAAATGTCCATATTAGGCAAACAACTAGAAGTGATAAATACGGCCCCAAAGCTAATAGACTGAACCTAAATTGACGAGTCTAACTTCTAACTTCGAGTTAAGACATAACTGACCAACTTCACCAAAAAGTGATGTTTTATTATAATTAGCATAGTTTGGATTGTACATTTGAAGACCTGCATACAAGGACGTTTCGGTCTAAAGTCCATCCGGGCTTTAGACCGAATCCTTATATTTAGGGAGCTTTAATTCATGCCCAGACCGTATGTAAAGGGCTAAAAGTGGGCTCAACCTGACTCAATCCATTGTCATTTAGGAATATTGCTAGTCAACACTCTAATGATCATAACTTTCATTGACTATAAATCACAAGAAGCAGACTTTCGCCACTGAAAAGAGATCCCGAAACACAGCAGAGTATGTAATTATCAGGGGGCTCAAATCTCCATGCTTCTACATAAAGATTCAAACTTACTTCACTCAAATAGCACTTAAACAGGGACAGAGAGAACAGTTGTATTTATTGCAACATTCAGGCGCAGCTAAAGTAAGGACAAACAGGTAAATATAATCATTTAGTCCACCACTGGAGGAAATCTTTGCGCCTGTTGATCTTTTTCTGCAGCTGGAGTAGTCCATAGAGCAAGGCCTCAGCAGTTGGAGGGCAACCTGGAACATAGATGTCAACTGGAACAATCCTGTCACAACCACGAACCACAGAGTATGAGTAGTGATAATATCCACCACCATTTGCACAGCTTCCCATAGAAATGACCCAACGAGGCTCTGGCATCTGGTCATAAACCCTGTAAACAACATTAGAAAAACAAAACTTGTAACTAAATCCAAACCCTTTGGGCTGTAGATACATACACATAATCTTATAAGCATGACCAGAAGCACCCAAAGACAACTAAATGAATATACTATCCAACATCATTCAAACCTTACATAAAAACTTCATCATCAGAAGTTTGATGTCAAGGAAAACAGGATACTTTATTAGATATAGGCAAGATCATATACAAGAGTCAGGTTACACAACATTTCATGGCCGGTAGAATGTATTTTGCTTGCATACATCATTAAAGATGTAGAAAGCCCAAATTAGCAGTATAAAGGCACACATTTCTCCAACATATCATCCTAATACTCTTGAGTTAACAATCTTCCTCCATCTTCAAAGGCCCATAATTGTTCCATACTTTCCAGATCCTCATCTCCGTCTTTAATAATTTAGTGTACTGACCATCCACCAAAGAAATAAATTGAACTAGGCAAGGACCCGATCACTAAACAACTAATTAAGCATGCTCAGGCAGTAGAATAGTGTACATTGATAATAGAGTTTGAAATATAGTAGCTCAAATAAACTATAATAGCAATATGAGAAATGCAGCAATACAGAATATAGGATCCCCAAACCTGGCTATTTGAGAGGCCAATACTCTCCCCAGCCTATGATACAATCCTACAATGATTGTCCTTACTTAATCTTTCATTTCTCCTAGTCTTATTATTTCCTATAACTGTTTCTATACCCTGCCCCCTAACATCCGACATGTCACTCTGCCACTGCTATAGAATCTTCCATCCGCTCCCACATAACCAACATTTCCCCAAGTTGATGTCCAAGTGATCCCCAGCACTCACCCCTAGTCCTTCTATGATACAATTTCGTGACTGGATGTGCCCAATAGGTCTTCCACTCTCAGTTCTCTCTGCAATTTCATTGCCAGTGCCTAATTCCACCCAATATCCACAACCCCATCTCTTATTGACCTCACAATTGAACTGAAGAAGGGGCCCAGAGTAGCAAGAGATAAGCGACCCCTCGAGTTTGGCCTGCTGTCCCTGCCAAGAGAACTTTATTATCTGTTAGCCCCCATTTCACCCAACATTATCAAACCTTCAACCCCAAGAATGACATCCACAATCCCTAAGGAGAAAGGAAAATTTTCTTGAATAACCTCAACCTCAGACCCTTGCAACTGGCGCTTCACTTCTGGTTTGAGATTTGGCTAATTTTTCATTGCCACTAGTCGTATTCTTTCCCATAACCAAATTTATCCAGACATGTTTCACCCTGCCATAGCTATAGAAGCTTCCATATGCTCCCATATAACCAACATTTCCCCAAGTTGGCCCATGTGATCACCTGTGCTCACCCCTGTTCCTTCTACGGTACACCTTTGTGACAGGAGGTCTAACAAACTAATACAACAACTAAAGCTAACCTCGCTGGATAATATCACAAGAAACAAAACAGATGAATGCGCTATAGCAGTCTCCTTAGCTAAGAAGAATGTTAGCACATGATATCATTTCTACTTCAATATCGAGCAACCAAAAATTAGAACCACAAAAGCTCCACGTAGAACCCTCTACACAACACACACATGTCCTTGTGCATTTGTAAAATCATTATACATAACCAAACTTCTAATGTAGCTCCCGCAATAAAAAACCAAAGGATATAATGAAAATGAATGCCCAGCGGAGCCCTAAATGCAAAGAGAAACAGCTACATGGTCCGAGTGGAGAGAGCAACTAAGTGAACATGGTAAGGGACAAATGAATGAGGACAAACAAAAACTTAGAAATTCTAATTTAATGTCGCATCCAGAGAAAGCAGACTATAGGGAAATAACTATTAATAGAACCTATCTCATTTTCCGCCTTTAGATCACACAGAGACCGCATTACCAAGTTCACAAGTTGATAAGTAACGCAGAAAAACGTGCCAATAGCTCAAATGAAGATGTAGCCACAAAGGAGTGGCGCTAAAATCCTAATCTTATCTAAAACTAGTTGAATTGCATAAATATCCACAAATTAAAATATCCACATACCAGAGCGTATAATAAACAAATTAATGAACAAAGTTAAGGAGAACAGAATTCGTCCCAAAAAAAAAAAGATAATTTATGACACAGATCCAAATTGAACAGAAAAGATGACGACCCTGGAAGAAGCACAAGAAATAAATAAACAAAGAAACATTGGAAACCCTAGAGCTATTAATTCCAAAAACTTACCTCCGGAGAGCAGGAGCCATCTTATTGGTAAGAGTACCAGCGACAATCATACAATCGGACTGACGAGGGCTAGGCCTGAATATGATGCCGAAGCGATCCAGATCGTAGCGGGCGGCGCCGGTGTGCATCATCTCAACGGCACAGCAAGCAAGGCCAAAAGTCATGGGCCAGATGGAGCCGCGGCGGGCCCAGTTCATGAGATCGTCCACCTTCGAAATCACGTACTCCGCTGCCTTGGAGAGGCCGGGCGGGGAGGACGTTGAAGGAGGAAGTGGGCGCCCATATGGAGTGGGTGTGGCTGCCTCGGGGGCCAGGGAAGGGACGCTAGTGTGGAGGGAAAGGGCTGTGGTGGCGCTGCGGTGGAGAAGAGGGAGGCGTGAGGCGGTGCTCCGGGTGATCAGACCCATCATTTCTTCGTTACCGCTGATGTTCTTGGTAGCATCTATTTAGTTTAATTTGAGGAAAATAATGGATGTTTGGCATTTGAGTCGCGTGTCGCGTTATGGACTGCAGGATACGACTTTCAATCTGCTAAACCGAGAATGAGCCCAGCTCGATAGACAATACCTACGTATATAACCAAAGAAAAGAGATATCTGTAATTGTAACTCAAGTTTTTAATTGTTATTTAAAAATAAACAAATAAGCCTTTCTCTTCCTCTTTTATGTATGCAACTTCCACATTGAAAATGTGGACAAAATAATAGTAACAATAATAATACCAACAATCTAGTAAAAATTCTACTAAAAGTGAAAAGGTTAAGTGTATATAGTCTTATTCTTAATTAGTAGAGAAATTGTTTTCAAATGACACACAAGAAATGAGAATAAATAAATAAAATTTTAAAAATAAAAATAAAAACAAAAATAAAGTACTAAAAAGAGTAGTAATAATAAGAATAATATTAATACTAATAATATGCAAGAAAATCATA
>JAOQML010000008.1:37252405-37273981 GCA_027568935.1 Erythroxylum urbanii | reverse complement strand
TATGATATTCATAGCACATTTATGTATTATCTCTAAATTGTTTCTAGTCATTGTTCTATTAAGATTGAACATTAATAGAACATAAAAAATAACACACATTTTATTTTTTCTTATAAAGAAAGTAGTCGATCTTATAAACTAAAAAATAAAGATACTTAAACAAACAGGTGGGTGTTTGCAAGAGAACAAATTCACTGAATTGACCTGTTATGAAAAATTCATTTGAAACATTACTTATGTGATCGTGAAAATTTCTTATTGAGGATTATATAAGTATCCTTTGATTTGAGATCTCCAAAATTATCTTGTATAAGGATTATTATGTTTTGATACGATTTATAACTTATTCTAGTCAAGGATAATTTAGTCGGTAGTCATTGGATATTGCACGAACTATATGGAAATAGTTGAGTGATCAAGATATGATTATTTATCACCCTAAAGTAATTAGGGATAACATTTCATTGTTCTCGATTAGTATTGATTTAGGAAATCTTTGGCCAAAGTGGAATGGTGTTTTGTAAATAGTTTACAAAAGTCATTAATTGAATTAATAGCTAATAGTTGAGAACTAATATAATTGGACTCAAAATAAAGTAAACATTAATTTCATACTTATGTCTAATCGGAACATAGGATTGAATTATAATAAAAAATCATGCATAGAAAAGTTAGTCAAAATCACTTTGACATTCCTAAATATTTAAGTAATCATGGTATGTTATTAGACGTCAATCTTGATCTATCGATATAAATTATTTAATTGGAGAATTAAAGACAAATTAAAAGAGTATAATTTATTTAATCCTAAATATGATTTAGGATTATAATTTGTATCCATTGCCAACATATTTAGGAACCTAATGGGTAACACATAAAGAACAAATTGAAGAGAGCAAAGGTATTATAATCAAGTTAGACTTAATTGTAAAGTTTGGAAAATTTTATGATTAAATATGAAATTATGATTTAATTTCAATTAAATTACTAAAATGTCCATACAAAATTATAAATAGGCATAAGATCTAATAGAGCTAGCACTCCTTGATTAACCCTCTCTATATCAGTTTACAGAGCTCTCTCAACTCTTTCTATAAATACTGTTAAAGGTCCAACATTTGTGCGGCTGCGGTGATTGAGATGAACTAGCTTTGAAAACGATTAGAGGGATATGAAAAGAATATAATCAAGCTTTGGAATAAGGTACAAATTAAGATTCATGCTTGTTATGGTTTAATTGTTAAATCATTTTTAGAATTAAAGTGATTTTGATTTTTGAGAAATCAAAATACGAAAAAGTTTATTATTATTCTGCTACAGTCAGGATCGAATCCAAGCCTGATTCCCAATAGTGGTATCAGATCTAACTTTAATTCTATAATTTGATTAATTGTTGTTGATCTTGAATTTTGGAATTGAAATATAAACTCTAATAAAAATCATATTTAGATCTAATTAATTTTATTCTACAAATTTCAAATTAAAAGTTTTGAAAACCTTCATTCAGTTTAGAATTGAATCACCAATATGATTGTTGTAAAATTAGTTTCATGAACTATTAAATATACTAAAAGACCCAAGACCCAGAATATGAATATGGAAAAATCATGAAGACTAGAATTGTTTTGGAATTCTGTAATAAGTTTTGGGGTTGTGTGATTTCTGATTATTACTATCGAAGAAGCTGTAGACATGGAGACAAAACTGTGGATAGGAGTTAGCCCCTTAACACATGAAGGCATTTTACAGCTAGCTGAAGACGGATCTTGGGTGGAAGGTTAACTAGATCACATACATGGCGGTGGCATGTGAAAGCTCCAAGGTGACTTAGCACGTTAGATTAAGCATAGTGCGAGTTTTGATAGAGTTTCAGACCGTGTACGAGTTGACATAGCTAAGGCTAGGTTCTTGATGGACTAAGGACTTAGTGGGTGCTCAAATGGACCAACTAGGACTAATGGACTTGACATAGGTAAGCATTAGATCGGACTAGTGTGTTATAATTGGCTTTGGTTAGATGAATCATTATCAACAGATAAAGATCCTGAGGACCTTGGATGATGTAGTGGATAAGATCACGGTGAATAAACATCAGCACTAAAGGATAAAGACCACACAGGGGGATCATTGGAAGATAGTGGACATCTTCATGGATAGGAATAGATCATGTGTAATCTTTTATCTTGTTAGTTGAGATGTAGATAGACCTTATCAGATAGAGTCTTATTTAGATGAGGATGTAATCTTATAGGATAATGATGTAATCTGATAGGATAAGATGTGATCATGGGTAGTATAGTTCTATTAGGATTATAACTTATTCCCCAAGCCTTAATGCCTATATATAGCTCATTTAAGCGTTGCTCCTCACACAGAGTTGAGAGAGCATTCTTTTATATACTTTGAGGTAAATAATAAAGGTTTAACATTATTGCTATATCTCTTCTTTGCTTCTATTATTGCCATTATTATTGCTTTGATTGTTTTCTTGTGAGTGTAAGAGTTAAGCACTGCGAGGGTCGTGAGGTGTTCGACAATCACGTGGGAAAGGCGGAGTCTTGCTTAAACAAATCTAAGTAAGATTTTCATGCAAAGGAGTAGGCAAGACTTGTGGATAAGTTTGATGATTAAGAAGACCTATATAATAATTAGTATTAAAGCCATAATTTCAATATGGTAGGAGGGAGTAATTTGACGGAGTGTGTCAACAGAGTGGAGACACTCACTGGCCCAATTCCTGAGGGGGAGGGGGAGTTCATTTCCTACAACACTGGGATGGAGATGTTGGCGGAACAAATCTAGATGTTGCAGCATCAAATAGTGGAGTTAATGAAGGCACAAGAGGATACTAGGTATAAGATGACGGTCCTAAGGTGTGCTGTTACTGTAGGATCGCTTATGGCCCGGGAATGCACAATACGCAGCGAAATGGACTAAAGGACTTCGGGTCATATGCCTTGGTTAATCGAAATTTTACAACAAGAAGTGTACGGAATTACCTCTTGAAAAGAGCAGATTAGGATTCTTTTTAGATATCTTAACGCTGCAGCTCGCGAACATCCTCTACCGGTATCAACACGAGGATGAACGATTCGGGTAGCGACTCTAAAACACTTTAGAACGCCATACAATTTTTCTCTCGAGAAAAGGAACGCGCGGCTAAGTGGCTAGGGCTTTTTGTATGTCTTCTAACAAGGCATAAGTCCTCTATTTATAAAGAAGACCTTATCACTATTCCTAGTGGGAATAGGACAATCCTATTTTAATAGGAATAGGAATATCCTAATCATAAACCTATTAGGAATAAGAATATCATAATCCTAAACCCATTAGAATTATGGAAGCTCAATAAATTTCGGCCCATATTATATCTCATTTAATAAAAGCCTGACAACTTAATTCAATCTAACTCAATAAATATATCCATATATATTTATTCAGTGCCTAATAAATTAGGCCTAAGAGAATAAACCCAAATCACATCACTCTTTGTGTGTGACCCTATAGGCTCATTTGATGTTGGCAATAGGCTTGATCACACTTCAAGGCTCGTAAGTCATAAGCGGCCTCTAGCAAGACATTATAACTACCCAAATCAAATGAGGATCAGTAATCCAATTTAACCTGCAACTATGGTTACAAACTCAGTCCCTTTATAACACGATATCAAGATTAATCATAAAGCATGGTACATGTCAACCTTTGATTAATCATAGTTTCTTTTAGGAACTGGGTATGCAACAGAAAGAATATATAGTCTATTATGATAGTCAAAGTACTTTAGACTTTAGCAATAACACTATGTATCATACAAGGACGAAACACATTGACGTAAGGTATCATTGGCTCAGACTTGCCGTTGAGAAGTTGTTTCAGTTACAGAAGATTCACACAAATAGAAATGTTGCCGATATGTTGACGAAAGTTGTTCCCAAGGAGAAGTTCGAGTTGTGTGTTGAACTCGCGGGGATAGGCTCCTGTTGAGGGCCAATTGAAGACCTCCTCTAGTATATGATGGTCAAGGCTGGAGGGGGAGAGTTGATAGATCCAGCCACTAAATAAAAAGTAGAAGTTGTGGCTCTGCTCATCATTACAACAACCCACCAAATTGATAATGGGCATCAATTGTGGTGTTGGTTGGTTGAAGATTTGGCCAATTTGAAACCACAAAATTATGGTGTTTTGAGCTTATAAATGGGCTTGTGATTTGCAATATTAGGCAGAGCAGAGCAAACAAGCAACGCAATACATAGTGAGTGAGTTTAGCTTTGGATTACATCCATAGAGAGGTGTGAGCTAAAAATAGATTGGTAAAATTTGAGAGTTGTTATAATTGTGATCATATTTTAGTTGGTGAGAAATTTGAGTAATTATAATAAATTTCTCCACAAATATATCAAAAATTTTACCAGCTCGGTCTCGTAGTTTTTTTCCCTCTAATTATTTAGGAGGTTTTTCACATAAGTCTCGATGTCCCTACTTTTATCTGGCATTTATGGTAATTATTTGATTTTCACCGTGGTTATTATTTCTGGTGGATTCGGTCGTCAAGCAATTATTGAAGGTAAAAGTGGTAACGGTAATTTAATATTTACCAGCGCTATTAACTTTTTTACCGTCAAAAATTTTATTTTATTTCTACCATCGACATGCTGTTGCGGGGCCCACTCAGGATTGGATCATAAATCTCATGGAACGCAAGATACATTCTGTGAATCATGCAAGGAATTTGCAGAAGATCGTAATCATTTATAATCTAAAGGAGTTTGCGGCAGGTTACAACACATGCTGAATTTAATGAATCCTATACATGAATGAGAGCCAACGCTTAATCGGATCTTCTTTTTGTCCAACTCTAGGCAACAAACGCAATGCTTGTCAAAGTTGCATTTGTGCCACCATTTACTCTCTTTGGAAAGAACAGAACATCCGATTATATAAGGGTGTTGGAGAAGATAAATACCAAGCTGCGGATAAAATCATTAACTAGATTAGAGTTGCTATCATCGCTAAGAGATTGGAGCATCATCTCACTTCTGATATCAAATTTACATGACATCCTTAAATAGATTTTTCAATTAAGGATCTGCTCGTGTTCCCTATTTTGCTATCCCTTCGATGAGTTGTTTTTAACAGTTAGTTCATTGTCTAACTATCGGTTATCATTGTAATGGTGTAATAGATTCTACAATGGTTAATATAATTTCATTCAATTTCCAAAAAAAATTTCTAAAAAATTATAATCTTTTTAATAAAGAAAAGAAAAAAGAAGAAAATCTAGCTAGGTCAAAAATCTATAAAAATAATTTTGCATTTCCTCAGGCAACCAATCGCAATGGTTGTCACATAGTTAATTAAGTTTCAATTTCATGAAGAGTATACAATCAAATTAAAATAACTAAAGGTGAGCACACTAACAAGCAATTTAACCTTGAACTGGCCACACAATCTTTCTAACTTTTAACTAAAGTTAAACAATAGTACCTTGTACATAACATAAATATAATGAGTAAATAATATAAATTAATAAGAAATTATCAAATTATATATTAAAGCAATATATAATTTGTTTGGAAATTCATCTAAAGCTTTTTAACGTGACATTATGAATACCTCCAATTATTTAATTAGGTCACAAATTTAAATGACTACTAACATATTTTATAACATTAACCTATTAACTTAGATCAAAATCAGTAGAATAAATTTTATTAAGTTACAACTTTATTGATTTTATTTTTTAATTTTGTATTAATTTGTGATTAAATTGATTATAAAATACTTATAATATACTCACATTATGTTAAATTTATATATGGTAATATTATTTAATTAAAGAATTATTCTCAGAATTATTAAATCAAATTTGAATCAAACTACTTATTAGTAACCATATCAATCAACCTAACGTAATTGAATTATAAAGCAATGTACACATCTAATGAATCAACTTAATCATATTCTCATACAGTTTCTTGATATTACGTCCTATCTGTCAACAAACTAATAATAATAAATGCAGACGGTGCAAATTAATCAAACATAATCCGAAATGTTTGTACATATAAAATTTAATTTAATTCACTTACAATTCAGATTTATAGTAAGATATTGGTGGTGAATGATAAAAATCTACCAAACACAACCCCCCCGCCCCTGCCCACATCGTTATAGGCATTATCTACAACCATACATTTCGTCCAAATTAACAAAATGTCTGTAGTATCTACGCTTCTCCGTCAACTTTTTCTTGATCAACTTTAGTTGACATTGAATCTTGAATTACTGAGGTTAATCTCGCCCCTGAGACTGTTCCCAGTTCCACTCTGTTGAGCCTTCCTTCTGTTTATTTCCGCATACATTTCCTCTATCATCGGTTTCCATAGCCGAACACGAGCGTTGATGAACCAATTAGATACCTGGACAGTGGGAGAAGATAATCATGAGCTAGAACAAATGTGCACAGAAAAAGTCAACAAAGGCTAGCTCTTATTTTAGCAGCCTGTACGTAATTCATCCAATGTTATCTATGAAAGTTCAACATTCACGGGCGCTTTGAGATTAAAATATTTACATACATATATATGTACATCACCGTCTTTCATATCAATCAAAAACACATATTCGCAATTATAATTCCAAAATCGTTTAAAACCAACCGTGCCACCTAAATTTACCTGGCTTCTTGTCAATCCACTTCTCAGTGCAAGTAAATGCTTATCTGCATCCTTAGGGTACCTGACGCAAAATTTGTACAGAAGTGTTATCATACTGATGTATAAACTCTTGCATTTACACTGCAATTCCACAACAATGCGAGACCAAGAATCAAAATATTTAGATGTTATAGAATAAGAGTTCTCACGGGTGAAGGAAGTTTTGAAACATCCATGCACGCAAGACGGAGACAGATCTTTCAGGCAAACCTCGCTGGGGTCGCCATAGTTGATTATCTTTTTTCTTCAGCTGCTGGAGACTCCATTGCTTTTGGAAGTAAGAATCAAAAGACCCCTCTGCTTGTCCCATAAATCCAGGATCAAGATGTACTCCCATTGCATGGATTTGGCTGCTGATTCGCTCTCTAAGGTTTTTGTACAAAAGAGAGATTGTTTGTAGAGCAAAGCGAGTATGTATCTGAGGGTCTAACTCAGTAGCAGCATGAAATGCGGACATGACAGTTTGTATCTCATCCAAACATTGGCTGTATTGGTCATCAACCTGAAACAGGAAATAGACTAGTAAATTAACCACACCAACCTCAGATAACTGAAAAACAAAAAGAAACTAGCAAACTCCAAATTGGGCAGTGCCATTCCATCAATTTACATACTGGTGAAAATGGTTAACAATACAATGTCTATAGTGACAGTTCCATATTAAAATTAAATTTAGTTATAACCGTCCAGCTCGATAACTTGAACAATCAATTCAAAGTGTTCAATCCAATAGATCAGGTTTGCCATTGCACCAAGTGTGTAATACTACAACCCTACTGATGAGATTTAGCAGCTTCACTTTTCCAGTCCTTCCCTAACCTTCATTTTAAAGGATTGAAACTAAGTGGAAGGCTCGAACCAGAGTCCCTAGGGGATGAGGCAAGCTCATCACATGCCACTGGAGCTAAAGCTATCTGGTTAGAAATGAATTTGAGGATGTCGTAAGTATTTGCTGTAACAAAATAATTAACATACCAGTTTTAGCAAAGTCAGCAACTGTGCTTTCTTGTCCCTTGCCCCTTTTTGTAAACTGGGATCCGCTTCTACATCAAATCTCCTATCAACATTAGGATATGCTTCAATACCAATGAACAGTGTCCTTTCATCAATAGGGCAATCAGCTGAGATTGGTATACTTGTCCCAGTTATGGAGTCACTAGTTGAAAGACTCATTTGATTTATATTCTCCAGTGAATAGCTTGCAATTTGAGAGAGTATTTCTTGTACTACGAGCAGATACTGCGATCCGGAGATTATTTGGAAGCAAGGACCAGATTTGCAGGAACCACAACTATTTCTCTTGGAGGATTCCTGTTCAGAGCCTAAACTTTTCCCTTTCAAGCGATGGCATGCTACGTCACCACAACTGATTTCCGAGCACTGATCTACTATACTGGCTCCACATATATTCGAAGGCTGAGATGTTGCAAGACTTAGAGAGAGCTCATTACTGAGTGTACAGGAACTATAAGGAGTTTCTATCACACCCGAACCGTTTGATAATAACCAGTTATTTGATACCATGCTTCCTAAAGAATGAAACGCAGGTCTTGATGGAAATTTTCCACCTACCTCCACAGTTTCAGAAAACCTGCAAAAATTCCCCTTCCCATTCATATTACTGAACATGTCAAAACAACCCTGATTCACAGAGGACACAAATGAATTAGAAGTGTCACTTGAATCACAAGTTCTTATAACTTCCGAAGGATAGGTTGAAGGTCCTGAAATTGCTAAGCTATTCAAATCTTCTTGAAGACCATTTCTTGTGGTATAAAGTGGAGCAACTGCAACACTAGAAATGGGTGTCCCACTCATAAAATGTTCTTGAATTGATGTGTTGGAAAAAGGACCCAAAGAGCCTCGCGTCCCATATCTCAAGACATCTCTGGCAAAAGATGTTACTAATGTATCCGAATTAGTAACTCCAGCTTGATTTGTGAAGTGGATATCAGTGTTAACACTATCAGCAGGTTCGCCATGCAATGTCTGAGGCATGTATCTTCCGAATCTCTGATTATGACCGCCATGTTCAAACGAATCATACTGCAGTAGAGGGTTTAGAGTGGTGTTTGATGCATTTGTACATACATCAAGAGGATTCCCACTTATCGTGTTGACAGAAACACCGGACAAACTATCCATCCCGTTTCACAAAATCACACTAACAAGTTTATCCGCTCTCAATTCTTGCTTGTATATGAGCCACTAAAGAGCAGTACCCTCTCAGAGAACTCTTTACCAAAGATCGGAAACGACATACAGCACAATCTATTCCACGAGAAACCTTTTAGTCATTGTTCCTCTCATCAACCACCATGTACCTGGAACAAGTTACATTTAGTAGACACACAAAAAGCTTCCTCCTATGTCTCATCGAATGTGAAAAATAATTTAAGAAAAAACAGAAAAACAGGAACAGAGACTCTCAGCCAGGGGGGAATACAAAGTAGTAGAATGCTTAGTACCTAAAAATACCACAAAAATTTGACCAGTATCGGCGTTAACAGTTGCTTTAAGGTGCACAAGGATCTGTCACCGATATTTCATTTACTAATAGCAATGTATCCTTGACCTAGAACTATTTTCAAGTAAAACTGACTGAGCCTCCTGCCATTAATGTAGCACGAGCAAGAACTTGTTAATTATTTGAACAATTACTGAGTTTAGCACTGAAATAATGGTCTACTAGTTAACTTGTTAGTGCTATTTCTTCAGTCATGTTCTGAACAAACCTGCTAAACCATACATGCACCACTAGTGCTCAAAGAAAGAAAGAAAGAATGGACCTGAACAACTCTGTATTACGAAGCTATACTTGACGCAAGCCGTAGGAATCCATCAGAAAAGCAGAAAGGAAGTTGACATCTTTACAAATGTAGGGAGGTCTTAGATTTGATACGAATTAAAGACCGACCTTCCACTGAGGAGGGAACAAGGTGCCTTGGACAAGACCTTGGAAATATGTAAAACAATGGATTGAGTGAGAACTGTCATGGATTTTATCAAAGCAAAAGTAAGATGATTATATATAGTACTTATTAAGACAGACAGAGTAGTTTTCTGATTGACAATGCTATGTTGTTGGTCGTTCTGAGTCTCGAGAACCAAAGACAACCTCTTTCAACAGACACCCTCTTACGAAATCATTGGTCTTTCTATCTCTATGAAAGCGTATAATATAAGCCAGATAACAGCGGCAACCTATGTTTCTTCTTTAACCAAAAAGAAAAAGAACAAGATAACAATCCAATAAATGACTACCCATGCATCAATCCCGCCTCTTCTCTCTCTCTCTCCTTCTCTCTCTCTCTCTCCCCCCAGCGAGAAAAGAGAAAAACAAAGAAAAGCAAGCTAATTTTTTTGCATGATCACAAAAATGGGATTTCTTCGAGAACCCAAAACCCAAGAAACTGAGATACACACTTTCAGACTACAACAAGATTCATAATCTCTCTTTCTTCCCTGCGAGATACAAATTGGAAAAAGGAACTCACAACAGAAATGGGTCTTGAAATAAAGGACAATAACCTCTCAGCAAACTCATTAAAGCAAGAAAGAGAATGGGAAAGGGCCAAAAAAGAAAAGCTTCTGCAGAGAGGCGGGAGATGCATGAAATGGACCCATTAAAAATTAAGATGGACAGAGAAGGAAAAAAAGATAAAAGAGAAGAGAGTGAGAATAGCCACACAAGAGTTGAAACGAGTCAGATAGAAAAGCGGAAGAGATTAATCTGGCGTTGCAGTGCCACTTATTTCTGCTGCAGGCTTTTGGGGGCCCATAGCTTCCATGTCTTTGTTTGTCCTCCTCACCACCTCTCATTTATATCTGCTGCTCTCTGCAATCATCACAAATTAAAATATCTGGATTCTCTCTGTTCAAACTCCTGTTCATGGCAGGTCCTCTGATCATCACCACCATTTTCAAGAGTTTACTCTTTTTGTGGTTTTAAGACAGCAAAAGCTAATGATGCGTTTGTTGAGGTAGAAAGTTAGAAACGCAAATGGGGTAAAAAAAAGGTTAAGCTTTTCTCTTAGCAAACCAAACAACTCAGAAACAAGGCAATGTTCAATTTGTGAACGTAAAGAGTGTAAACAAAGTAAACTACTGTTGTAGCAGTGTACTTGGAAAGAGTACTACAACTAGTGATGCAAGCAATACTACAGGTGATGAGAAAATCCGGTGTACAGATCTTTGACGAATTTATTGAAGCAATTACAAAACCTATCTACTTCCCTCGCTGCACTGGGCTCTCTATGGACCAAATCCTAACTGGGAAATTTGCGCTTCTATGTACTACACAGTGTGCGTTGCAGACCATTATAACATCCACAAGTGTGACAGTGAGACCATATGTACCTACATCATACATGTAATGATGTTAAAAACTGGCATCAGGTGATCCGCTTCTCTGCTTCTACCTATCGTCATGTTATGTCTTAAATAAAATCTAGACGTGAAGATTCTTGAAATCCTTGTGTTAGGTGTTCTAGGATCTGATGTGATAATACATTCCTGTGACACTGTTACTGTAGCAAAGTTCGCCTCAAACAGAAGTAACTGTTGTTAAGAACTTTTTAACTCTATTATGGTTTGGGTCCTTCGATTGTAAAGTTGTATAATTTAGACACTATACTTCCTTTTCCTAATCCACTTTTTTAGGGTTTTTGTGCAGCCGCATACAGACAGGCCATGCTTCTAATGTGAAATACGACATCTTTAAACAGAAATATCGCAGACTACCTTTTTTTTTTTTTGAAAAGAAACATACTTTTGAGAATAAATATCAAACAAGACATCAGATATATTCATTCAAAGATGGAACCTATCATGGCGAATAGAATATCGCACAAGCAAGTGAGCACACCTATTATGACGACGCCTAATCCAAAAGGCTTTAATGTTCAGCCAAGAAACAAGTATGGCCCTACAATCAGAAACTAGTAAACCAAACTCAGAGCAATCATCAGCAGAGGAATTAATAGTAAAGTATAAAGATTGACAATCCGTAAAGATACAACTCGGATCAAAAAGAGAATCTCTTGCATAACACAAACACTGCCTCAAGGCTAGTGCTTCTGCAATATCAGCACGATTTCCACCCTCCTCAAAACCAGAAATTGCTAATGAGAAATTGCCCTCTGCATCTTCAATAGCCAAGTCGAATCTCACAAAATCTAAGGCTTCAAATATGGCTCCATCAACATATGCTAGCCAATCAAAGGGATGATTAATATGTGCAAGCTGAGTAGGTGCCGCACCTGTATAAACAGCAGCAGTGGCGGCCTTGAAATTTAATGAAACATTTTTGTACTCTTTTAAGCAGCGACGTGCACCATGGGAGACCTGAAAAGGAATTGGTCTCTGATTGGACCATAAAAATGCATGCCCATAATTTCCATGCAGTAGTGATCATCAATTCGGCTTTTTGGCTCCCCAATAAAGAGAAGACTTGCAAAAAAGGATCCTGAAAAGAGAGAGAAACATTAGAAAAAAGAAAACCCGCCAGTGACCAAACTTCTTGGGCTAAAGAACATTTGACAAAAACGTGATCAACGTTCTCATCCTCCTGGCAAAATAAACACTGCAACCCCAAATTTATGCCTCGCCTCATCAAATTATCTCTAGTGGGTAGCACATTGCGACACAAACGCCAGAAAAATCTCTTAACCTTGGGGGGAACATCTAAGGTCCACAAATGCCTCCATAACTCAACACCACCACCCCCATCACCACCATCTTGTCAAAACACACGATATGCTAAATGATAAGCCGTTTTGATAGTATAAAAACCTTTTTTGTCAAAATGCCATATCAATTTATCATGGGCCATGCTATGACTCAAAGGGATACTCAAAATGCTTCGCATATCAGTAACACTAAATAAATCCATCAATTTGGAGACATCTCATCGTCTTTCACCTGTAACAAAAAGATCACATACCCTCATCGCATTAGGGAGCACCATCTTCAACATAGAAATTCCTTTCCTTAGGTAGCCATGGATCACTATTCACATAGATACTCGTGTCATCCCCCACCCGCCACCTTGCGCTACGTTTTAACATCTATTTAGAGAACAAGACACTCCTCCAAACAAAGCTACAACCTGCTCTTGGAGTAGCGGACAAAAAGTCCCCCTCAGAAAATATTTAGTTTTGAAAACACGATACAAAAGAGTGCTGGTATCAGTCAAAAACCTCCATCTTTGTTTCCCTAGCAAAGTAGTGTTAAAACAATGCAAATCCCTAAAACCCATACCACCCTCCGATTCCCTCCCATACATACAATCCAGGGAAGCCAATTAATACCCCCATGCTCACGTTTACCATTCCACCAATACCTATTGAAAATCACCTGGAGTTCATTACACACAGAGACAGGCAGCAAAAAAACATTCATACAATAAGCTAGAATTGCTTGAGAAACATATTTAATTAAAATTTCCTTGCCAGCTCGAGAAAGAAAGCGAGAATTCTAGTTATTCATCCTTTTCCAAATACTATCTTTAAGAAAAGAAAAAATATGCTTCTTGTTCCTACCAAGTAAAGAAGGCAAACCCAAATACTTACTACCAGCACCCATGGGGCTTGAAACATTTAAAATACCTGAAATTGCCAATTGAACCTCCCCAAAAATAGCAGGACTAAACAATATACCCGATTTATTAAGATTCACAGCATGGTCAAAAGCCACTTCATAGGTACAAAAAATGGAGCGTACCGTCGAAGCTTCCTGAACAGTCCCCTAAAAAAAGAGCAAGGAATCATCAGCAAAAAATAAATGGGAGACCCTGGGACAACCTGAGCCTGCCCGACACCCATGAATCAATCCCCTACGTTCCGCATCCATAAGCAAAAGTGATAAACCTTCAGCCACAAACAAGAACAAGTACGCGGATATAGGATCGCCCTGCCGTAGTCCCCTAGAAGGAATAATAGGCCCCACTTGCTCATCATTCACACACACCTTATATTCAATCTCCATAAAACACATTTTCATCCAGTTTAGCCAAACGAAATTAAATCCCAAGGCAGTAATCATTTCACACAAATAATCCCAATTCACCCTATCATAGGCTTTGGCAACATCAATTTTCAAAGCACAGACTCCAAGTTGCCCTTCATTTCTACCCCTAAGACTGTGGATAGTCTCATAGGCCATAAGAAAATTATCAGTAATCATAGGCCCAGGAATAAAAGCTGACTGATTAGGGGATAGCAATTTATTCAAAACATGCTTTAACCTATTCGCTAAAGCCTTAGATAGAATTTTATAGAGAACATTGCAGAGAGCTATAGGTCGAAAATCTTTAACTGATATTGGATTAGCACACTTAGGAATCAAAATAATCAAAGTCTCAGTTAAAGATTTAGGTAAAGTACCTTGCGCCAACCACGAACGACAACTATTAGCAATATCTTTTCCCATCACATTCCAATTTTCTGAAGAAAAGCTGGATTGAGCCTATCTGGACCAGGTGCCTTATCTAGGTTCATTTGGAAGAGAGCTACACGAAATTCTTCATCGATGAATAGCCGGGTAAGAGCAACATTATCTTCCGGGCCAACTACAGGCTGCACCAAATTGGAGCATCTGTAGTAAGAAACAACTCGTGGAAATAGTCAACCACCAAAGCATGGATCCCACTCGAGTCAGCCACCCAATTGCTGAACTCCTCTTACAATTTATCAATCCTGTTACTGCGTCTTCTAGCCCGAATACTGTTATGAAAGAATTTAGAATTTTTATCCCCATGGCAAAGCCAAAAAACTTTAGATTGCTGCTTTAAACGAATCTCATCCTCAACTAAAAACTGATTCCATTCTTCCTTTAGCCGCCTAACCACCTCACCATCTAAAGTATCAATTTCCTTTTCTAATTGCTGCTGCACCACCTGTTTTCTCGTCCACTGATCACGATTACGATCCCTACCCCAACACTGAACAGCCAAAACTAGTAAATCTCGCCTCCCTACAAAGTCTTCACCAACGGAATCAAGCCAAGACTGCTTTACCACATCATAAAAGACACTATCAAGCAGCCATGAATTATCAAATTTAAAACAACGATTTACATGCCCAACTGAATGACTCACCGTCTCAACCAATAAAGGAGAGTGATCAAGGATAGGAGCAACCAAAGTGGTGCAAGTAGCAGTAGGAAATAAAGAAGTCCAATTCGAAGTGGCACAAGCTCTGTCCAATTTTTCTCTAACCCGCTCCTGTGAATTCTCTCTATAAACATATGTATATGTAGAGCCCAAAGATAAAATATCAGACAAACCCGCATCAAGTAAAGCTTCACGAAAACTATGGATCAAATAAGGAGCTTGAGGAGAACCCCTAAGTTTCTCAGTAGAAGCTGCAATATCATTAAAATCCCCAGAACAAAATCAAGGGAGACTACTTCGAGCCGCAAGAGTACGTAACAAGTTCCAAGAATCCCGACACCTAGTACTTTCTGGATACTTATAAAAACTTGTAAACCTCCAGGCACCATAAGTGCTTTGGATATCACAATCAATGAAATTGTGCGAATAACTCGTAACCGAAAGCTGAACATAATTATTCCACATTAGAGACAAACCACCCCCAATACCAATGCTATCCACAGAAAAACAAAAATCAAAGCGAAAAAAAGATCGTAATGCTTCCATCCTGACACCATGAACTTGTGTTTCAAAGAGAAAAATAACCGATGGTCCATATCTTACCATCTCCTTCAACGCCCTTACTGCCCGAGGATTACCTGCTCCTCGGCAGTTCCACACAAGAAGCTTCATGGCTGGCGGTCGACCTTTGTAGAAGGTTCGACCGTTAGATGTGGTAATTTGCTGCCTCCTAAATCCTTGACTGCAGAAATAAGAGGAGTGATTTGAGTAGGCTTAGTGTTCCTTGGCCTTTTTTTAGGATCATTCGGTTTAGCCATAGCAACCTCTTCCGCAGCAGTCCCATGTAAACTCTGCCCATCCGTATCCATTTCACCAGCTAATGAAGACTGATCATCACCGTGAGAGCCCGCACCTAAAAAGGAATTGTGAAATAACTGAGATGGTAGTATGCTTGGGACATTGCCGGTTAAGATCCCTGAAGTCGCCGAACCAACTACACCACCATCGAATCGCAACCATGAACTCATTGGTCTTTGAGTACGCCTGGCAACTGCTCTCAAACTCGCATCCCATAACGGCTTCAACTCCTCCCTCTTATGGTGAAGGAGTAATTCGCAAAAGGAATCTGTATGTCCAAGCTTTCCACACAAGAAACAATACACATAAATGCGCTCATAAGAGAATAGGGCATAAAAGACAGAACCATCCGGATCAACAATCTCCTTCCTCCTTCAAAGAGACTTCCTGATATCAAGTCGAACCCGAATATGCATAGTATACTCATTCTGTTCATCGTTCTGCACAGTAGGATCGTAGTCCGAAAAGGAACCCACAAAATCACCCAAACCTTTAGCCACAATTTTAGTCATATAACCAGGTCTAAGGTTTCGAACAACTACCCATACATCTATATAAAGAAGAGGAACATGAAACGGGTCTTCCCCTAATTCAATTTTCTGGATTAGCAACAGATGTCTATTGAAGAGGCAAGGAGTTCCCTCCAATACTCTGTTCACATCCACCTCAAAGAAAAAATGAAACAAAATACGCTTCGCACCCAGTTCAGAAATCGCTACACCTGCCAATGGGTGTCATAAGTCCGCCATAGTTTCCCTCATCGCCTAAAAATTGATCCAATTGTAAGTAAGAAATATACCAACCAAACAATGAGTATAGGCAGAGGGATTGGTAGCAGAGATAGGTGTAAAGCTGACGCACTCATCTTCTTCGTCAGAAAGTGAAAGCTGATGGAGGGCGGCTTCCATGGTATAAACCCTAGAAAACGAGAATAACGAGAGAACTCCTGCACGAGGTAGACGAGAGAATTTCTTTCGCACGCAGACTACCTTTTCCACATTCTTTTAGTAGAAAAATGCCACCCCCTTATTAGGACTTTGTTTAGAATTGGATAATTAAGCTTACAGATTTCAATTGCTATTCAGAGTTTTTAAACTTTAAAAAAAGTAAGGTTAAATATTTAAAGTACTCTCTATTTCAATATTTCATTGATGTTATTTGCTAAGGCTTTTTGTCGTCAGGCCAAAGAGATCATATCAATGTTATCTAAATTATGTGCTTCTTCGGGACAAAAAATTAGTTTCGCAAAATCTAAAGTCTTCTTTTCCAAATCTGCAAGTAGGGAAACCAAGCAGAAAATTACAAAATGTTTGAGAATGAAAGTTTATTTAAATCTGAGCAGATATTTAGGAGTGTCAATTACTTATTCCAAAATTTAAAAATTAACCTATTTCGGCATTGTTGACAAGATCAAGACCACACTGGCGACTTGAAAAAGTAGATGTCTAAGTTTAGCAGGCCGATCCACTCTAATTAAATCTACTCTATCTACAATTCCAAATTATACGATGCAAACTACTTGGTTTCCGTCATTTATTTGTGATGAATTGGACATAATTAATAGGAATTTTTATTGGGGTTCTGTTGATGAGACTCGGAAACATCATATGATTAACTAGCATAAATTGTTACTTGATAAACAGAGTAGGGCCTGGGTTTTAGGTACATGCCAATGTTTTTATTTTAGGTAAGGCTGGGCTATTTTGCATGGTGATGGAGCTCTTTGGATTCATGTCCTACAAGACAAATATTTCAATAAAACATGATTTGATTAACAGATCACATACTCTTCCCTTTGGAAGGGAATGGTAAGAAGCATGGAGCATCTTTTGGAATTTATGATATGGAAAGTGGGTGATGGGTTATATATATATCTTTTTGGAGTGATCTTTTTGGAAGGGAATTGTAAGAAGCATAGAGCATCTTTTGGAATTTATGACATGGAAAGTGGGTGATGGGTTAGAGATATCTTTTTGCAGGGACTTTTGGGTTGGCGATTCTGTTCTAGGCACATCATTGACTACCGCTGAATTGGGGAACTTATCCACATTGAAAGTGGCAAATATGATTTTGGAGGCTAAGAAGTGGGATCTCTCTATTGTGGAGCATTTGCTTCCTTCAGAGGCTATTGCATAAATCCAAATTATGCTTATTCCAAGATTTTCGGAGTTGAAGGACTCTTTGATCTGGAGTAAAAGTACTACTGGGACTTATTCTTCTAGATCAGCTTTTAAAGGTTTGCATGGCTCAGATTCGTCTCATTTGAATTATGATTGGAGGAGATTATGGAAGATTCCATGTTTACCTAAGCTTCATCACTTATTGTGGTTGGTATTACATGGGAAATGACTAATATGTTGAGACATTATAGGTTTAGGGCACAAAATGACACTTGTCCTAGGTGTGAGGGCAGAGCTAAAACTATCATGCATGTACTACATGATTTTCCCCATGCAAGAGATTTCTAGCAAATTTTTCATGGTTTTAGTGATCCAATCTTTAATATAATGGACCTGCAATAATGGGTAAGGGGGAATCTAAAATGCAATGTTCAACTTGGGCCTAGTAGGCTGTCTTGGATGATTTTTTTTGTGAGTTGTTTATGGGTTATTTGGAAATCAAGAATTTCCCTTATATTTGAAAATGAGATTATTTCCCCATTGATACAATGCCAACAAATTCACAAGTTGGCTATGGAGAACATGTTTCTTCAGGACATTGGGCCAAATAGTATTGATGCCCCTCATATGGTCTTTTGGGAATGTCCTAAATTTGGACAGATTAAAATAAACATTGATGGAACTATCATGGTAGTCTAGAGGATCCTGCTACTGGGGAGATTTCGCGACATCATAGAGGAGTTTGCTTGTTGGCATTTTATTTTAAAGTGGGATGGTGTTCAATCATTAATACAGAACTTTAAACAGGGGCTTCAGTTTGCTTGGGATGCAAGTTATCGTCGAGTAGGATTAGAGTTTATCTCTCAGCTTGCTATCCATCTTATTAACTCATCTAGCTCAATTCACCACCCACTTAAAGCTCTGGTAGAGGATTGTCAGGCTCTGATCAAGTGCAATTGGGAGTGTGATATCAGATATTTATTTTAAGGCAAAATTTTGTGTTGATTTCTTGGCCAAACAAAGGTTTAACAGCGATCTTAGACGTTTAATATGGGATTCTCGTCTTGTGGAGCTATCTACACTTTTTTAGAAGAACTTGATCGGTATTGGTTTTAGTCGTTAATTTTTTGTTTCATTTGTTATGTATCAAAAAAATATCAATACATAAATTTTAATAAAAATTATGTAAATATATTCTAGATATTTTATGTCTCTTTAAACTTAAAAGACGTGAACATTCAGTAACCCTTTTTGTAAAATTAGTTTATAAGGCCCTTAAACTTAACTATCCTTAAAATACTTGTGCCTTTTTTGTGAGGCTAGGTTGAGTTTACGTTCTTGATCAACATCCTTTATAAGTTGTAATATCTATAAAACCAATTTATGGAAACTTGGTTAGTCAAGTTATTTTTTATTACTTCTTTGTTTTTTAGAAACATTTCTCCTTTGCCTTCCTTTTGTCTTCAATTTTTTACTACTCCCTTTTCATCCTTTTATCTGTCCTCTTCTCTGTGACGAAATTGCAGTTCATGTAAATTGATTAAAAGTATGTTAAAAAAATTTGCATAAATTCTTTAATTGGACCTCATTATGTTACTTTATGCCCTTGTAGTCAATCCGTTAATTATAATTTTACGTATGATATTATTATTGTAACATCCCGTTCCTATATTAAGGGTTAGAACCCTAAAATATGGTACAGGTGAGATCAAGGAGAGATTAAGACAAATGCATTTTCATGCTTATGCGTAATGATAGCATACGCAAACATGTGAATATTGATTTTTACACATTAAAATGATTGTACATGCATTCATTGACATATTCTGGGTATAATTGAGTTATAGATGTGATTATATTGAGAATTGTGAAATATATGTGTTAAAAATTGAGTTGGAGTGTATAAATAGTGAATCAGAATTGTGGTGAAAATTTGGAAATTTTCTAAATTTTAAGGGTATTTTGAACTATGAAAAATGCCAAATGGCAGAACAATTGATGAATAGTGGTAGAAATAAATGTCAAATGGTAGTAGAAATTTTAATATGTGACATCAAGATTTAATGACTTATGTCATTGAAAATTAGGAGTTGAAAATTGGAGACAAATGAACAAGTAGATTAAAAGACCAAAAGTGGGACCATAGGATAGTGACAAGTGTCACTACCCTCATCACTTACTATTATTTTACCCAATTAAAGACCATTCCATGGTCTTTTACTTACTCATTCACGACATATGCTTCATTTCTCCATCTTCTTCTTCTTTTTCTTCACCTTTCTCTTCTTCACTCACGAAACTCACTCTCACCCTCACCATGTTGATTTTGTTCCAGCTCTTTCACTTGCTTCTCCAAGATTTGTTCTCGTCTCCATTTTTTCACTAAAGACCTAACTATACAACCTTTTATTGATGATGTAAGTGTAAGAGAAGGAAGCTCGGGTTACGAGAGAGATCTTGAAGAGTTTGAAGAATCTTGGAGCTAAATCAAGTAAGTTACATGTTGATCTTCATGGGTTGGTGTTTAATAAAGCATTTATGATGAATAAATTGAGATTGTTGATCAAGGGTTTTCATATATGTGTTTTAACATGGGTGCTGTGAAAAAAAAAAAGAGATCATGCTCTAAATGGTAGTGAGTTAATGTTATTCATAAAATGAGAAGAAGTAGGATGGTACTGTGAGACAAAGTAGAGTGATATTGAAGTTAAATATGTGCTGGAATGTGCTAGATAGAGTGCTTTCACAAAACACGCATCTGTATTTTAGAGATATCTTGAGTTACAGATATTCAAATGGGATGATTGTTAATTAATAGTAAACTAGACACATATGGCTACAATTCTTATGAAGAGATCGAATTTTGATTCTGTCCCAAAGAGTCCTAAATTTTGGTTTGAAGTTTCGCCGCGGCCAACTTGTAAGATTTTATAAGGATTCCTCTCGGGAAAAGTTCGTCGCGGCCAACTCCTGTCTTTGCAGCGGCCAACTTTTCTGCACAGCTTATATATGCTTCGGTATTTTGATCATAACTTGTTCTGTAGTTATTCGAATGGAGTGATTCTTGATTTTGAGTAAACTAGAGACATAGGGCTATAATTTTTATGAAGAAATAGAATTTTTATTATGTCTCTAAGAATTTCAAATTCTGGACTGAAGTTGAGTGTAGGGTACTGTTACAGTTTAAGAACAGTTCGAATTTATTTGGAGTATAACTTTTGGGATACTGAACTGAATTGAATGATATTGGTGTCATCATAAACTTAAGAGATAGAAGAACAATTTTATAGAAGAAAATAACCTCGAATTTCTTCGTTTCATTATTAGATTGATCATGTAAATTTGACCTGAAAGTGTGTCTTAGGAAAAATCTGAATTGAAGAAATGAGTTATGAATTTTGATTGTTATGGTTTTATTGAGGTATAAACCATAAGTATAAATGATACTTATATAAGTTTGAAATATGAATGATTATGTGGAGAGAATAATGGAAAGATACCCAAGAATTGTCATTGAGCATGCATTGTACATAATTCATATGCACATTTGTGCATAAATGAATACTTAAGATTTGTGTAAATTATTAATGTGTGTGCAACGTGTGTACTGCATAATATTGATGTGTAGGATAAAATGTCCACATCCAGATGTTTCCAAATCTCGGAAGCAAATGCTAATCTGGAGCATACTGTGAGTCGACCTAGATGGTCTCATTTCATTGTTTGTTCTGATTTTTAATTTCTACATTGAATGACTACGGTTATGATT
>JAOQML010000008.1:37226661-37241199 GCA_027568935.1 Erythroxylum urbanii | reverse complement strand
TAAAGACACTTTCAATTATTCTAACCCATTCAAAAAGACCACATTGCCCTTTCCCATAAGTGAGGGGATGTTACACAAATGCATTATCAAGGATAACTAATACTAAATTATTAACCCTAAAGGTCTATGTTTAATTATTAGATGAAATTAAGATGAGTTAAGAGAAAGATATGTTCATTCAAGTTAATGAAATTAAGATGAGTTAAGAGAAAGATATGTTCATTCAAGTTATCATTAAGAAACTAAATTCAAGACATATAAACTTAAGCAATTATAAACCAAGAGAAGAATTATTGAGGTGCAATGGAAAGTTAGTGTTTAGCTTTGACAATATCTTTAAACCAAAATTATTGTCAATAAGTCATGATGGGCCACAAAGAGGTCACTCGGGGTTACAACCACCAAAAAGATACAAAAAAATTTTGTTAGACAGGTTTAAGCAAGATGTTAAAAATTATATTAAGAGGTGTCTGATATGCCATAAGAATAAAAATGAAAACCTTGCATCCCTCAAAAAGTTGTAGCCTGTATTAAAAAAGATCAGTTTTATAAAAAGGTTATTAATATCTAGAGGGAAATAAAGTGTTTTCGTACATATGGATAGACTTACAAATATGCTCATTTTATAGCCATTAACCATCCTTGCATTATAGTAGAGATAGCTAAGGTATTCTTTAATTATGTTTTTAAACTCCTTAGAATGTTAAAAAAGTATAGTAAGTGATAAGTAGGCTTGGAATTTATGCCCAATTTTGGCCTAGCCTGGCTTGAAGTGAATATACTTGGCTTGATTCGATCGAGTTTTAGATTGAGCTTGGGCTTTTTTATTTTTATTTTTGATCTTTAGGATAGGTTTATTTTTAGGACTTACATTCCAACGTTGCCTAAAGCCTGAATGTCTCATTTGAGCATTATTCAAATGACATCATTTATTGATAGGAAAAATGATGTCGTTTGCTAACATAAGTTCACCGTTGTCTTTAATGTAGCATAATTAAAACAAAATCATAGGAAAGTGAGTTTATCTTCTATTCTTACTGTTTCCATCAGCCTTTGGCGCTCCTCTAAAATTCCATTGACATATCAGAGCTTTAGATATGGAATAATATGATGTTTGACAATGATGGTCTAGAGGATTTAGCTAAGATTAATTCCTCTTCAAGTCTTAGTTTCTTGACTCAAATTCCAGCAAAGATAACCTCAACCTTATTTTTGATAACTTCTTTGTTTCTCTATATTTTTTAGCATCCTCCTTTGTACTTATAAAATTTGTTCATCCAAATACTTCAATAGCTAACCAATTGATGCCCGTTTCTAAAATGGTTTCACTCCCTAAGTAGGAAATTTAGGTAGAATTAGAAGATCGTGATGAGAGAAAGATCAATATGAACATTAAAGAGATTAAAAAGGAGATTAGCATATTTTCTTCAAGGTTAAAAGCCTTTTAGGCCTAAGAAAGTTAAGAGAAGTCATATGTCCGGTTCTAGCCAAGTTTATAGAGTAGATATAGAGTTACTATACATTGATCAAAGGGCCATTGCCTTCAAGGGAAAAAATTAAAATCTTTCCTTAAAGGTTGATTGGGCTTTGAGGCACCCAAATCCTAACCAAGCTTTAGCTTGGGACTTTATAAAGACTTTTCGATTGGGTTTAGGCTAAAGGGGCTTAAGCCCAACATCACACAGTGCCAAGCCTAATGAAATATACCTTTTCTTCTTAAGTGTATTTCAGAGGAAAAAATTGAATTTGTAAGGTAAGTTTGAACTTATCAACTACATATCACCTCCAATATGACAACCATATAGAGGTAATAAATAAAATAATAGATACTTAAATATTGTGCTCCTATAGAGATATACACACTCGATGTTATGAATGGATACCATTAGCAGAATAGTAATATAATACTACGTATCATACAAAAATGAACACCACCTTATTTATGATGTTATATGGTTATCTTTCTCTTATATACATTTCAAAGTTGTAGATTGCATCATATTTTATAGGTAGTTTAGGATGTGTTTAGGGGTTAAATTTAATCAATTATTACATGTTTAGGTTAGAATTGTGTTAGTTAGTTAGATATTTGTGCCTTGAGTTTTTGTGGGTTATGCGGTTGAGCTTTAATTTTATATTTTTAAGGTACCATGCTGTATTTACTAGCATTTCAAGGCAAATATAAAAGAACAGAGGAGATTCAGAGAAGACTTACAACCTAGGCCTATAATCATGGCTAATAAGTCATGATCGTGATAGAAGTAGATGCAAGGAGCCACAATCGTGACAGAAGGGGAAATAAGGTGCCATGATTATGGCCTGCGCAATAGATAGCGCACCCCTTCTTTTCAAACTTCATTTTTTGAGGACATTTATGACCTTTGGAGCATGAGAAAAGCCCTAGAGCAAAAGGGAGCCTCCATTCAACCATTTTGGGAAAAGTTTTAATAGGATAGAAGAAGAAGAGAGAGAATAGAAGAGAGGAAACGGGCCTTTTTGACATTGTTGGCTTCCCGGGTTATTCGATCCAAGTTTAATCCTTGTTTCTATCTTTCATTTTCGTTCATATATTGAATGAGATTGAGATGGATTGACTGATGATGGATTTTGAATTAAGGATGATGCTTTAACTTTTCTTATAGACTTAAACTTGATTCAATGTTTTATATAATCTGTTTTGTGTTATTTTGATTGGGTGTTGTGATTGATTATTGTAGCTTCATATTTCAATAATCAAACAAGAGGGTGAATTAAATGTAAAATGATTGGGTTAGGTTAATAAAAGTTAAACGATCTAATAGACTATGTAATTAATCTTATCGGTTATTGTATAGAGAGGGATCCTATATGAGACCCGGTAGTTTATTAGAGAGCTTAAGAATTGATTAGGTTGTGGACCAATAGTTAATCGAGAGATAACAATTTTGGTGACTCGACTTGATTAGGGTTTATTAATTAGGGCTTAGTGATTATAACTCGAGAGAGTAATCAACCCTACGATAGTCTAGAATCGACATCCTAATAACACAAAAGTGATTAGGTTATCATTAATCATAAGATGAATCCCTCTCTCATAATTTGGTAAATTATCTTGTGTGATTTCCCATTGTTAAATTATTGGTGCTTAATATTTGATTTCATTGAGTTAATTTTGCAAATTAATATCTTGACAATCATCCGTGTTTACTTTCTTGTCCTATTTCATTTTCATTTTATTAATTTTTTATCCTTAGATAACTTAGGATTAGATTGGTCCACAACTCCTCATGGGATCAACCCTTATCCACCCTTCACATACTACAATTCATGACCTATGCACTTGTGGTATTTTGAGGGTTATAAATAGTAAAGCTTACTACTCCAACAAGTTCTTGGCACCTTTTCCAGGGATCGAACCCAGGTCACTCGTGTGACAGGTAGGAACACTCACCATCATATTACAATGACTGCAAAAGACTAAACTAGATGTGCAATTTGTAAAATTCGCAGAGAAATTAAAGATGTTATGAATATACCTTTCATTCGTAGAGGGGTTGAAGCATATGCCCAAATACACTAAATTTCTGTAGGACATATTATTGAAGAAGCGTACTTGGGAAGATAACCAAACGGTAGCTCTAACTAGCACTTGCAGTTCCATAATCACTAGCCAGATGCCTTCTAAGCTGAAAGATCTAAGTAGTTTCACAATACCCTATGTAGTTGGTGAACTTAAATTCACAAAGTGCCTCTGCAATTTAGGAGCTAGTATCAATCTCATGCCTTTGTCAATATTTTGAAAATTAGGACTTGGTAAGGTCAAGCTAACTTCAATGCTAATTCAATTGGATGATCAATTTATTAAAAGATTGTTTGGAGTAGTGGAAGATATTTTGATGCAAGTGGACAAGTTCGTTATTCCTGTGGACTTAATAGTTCTTGACTTTGAAGAGGATAAGAACTATCTATTGATTCTTGGATGACCTTTCATGAACACAAGAAAAGCATTAATTGACGTTCATGAAGGGAAACTGACGCTTCAGATTGGTGAAGACCAAGTGGAATTTAATATGAACAAGGCTTTAAAGAATCTGAAGGAAAGTAGCACATGTATGAAAATTGACATTATGGATAAAAGGTATAAGACTTATTAAAGGGTTGCATTGCAAAAGTGAACTTGGTTGAAAGGGAGATGGACAATACAGTAGAGAAGGAGAACAAGGCTGAGGCTAAGATAGTTGATGAGATAGAGGAGTTGGATATTCAAATCCATGAAGACATATTGGTTCAAATCGAAGCACCGATGCCACCTTCCTTACAGTAACCACCTATGCTAGAGCTTAAACCTTTATCTACACGTCTCAGATATACCTTCCTAGGTGAAGGTCAAACCTTACCCATCATCATCTCCAATGAACTAGATGGGAAACAATAGAGCGAGGTGGTGGCAATTGCTTGAAAGAATATATGAAGGCCATGGGGTGACAAATATCTAATATTCGAATTGTAATTCCAAATGTGTGTATGCACTAAATAAACCTCAAAGAAGGCTGCAGAGTGGTAAGGGAATATCAACGTAGATTGAACCCTAACATAAAAGAAGTGGTAAAAAAGTAGTAAAACTCTTAGATGCAAGGATAATTTATCCTACTTTTGATAGTGAATGGGTTAGCCCGGTACAGTGTGTACCAAAGAAGGGCGAAATGACAGTAATGGAGAGTGAAAGTGGGGAACTAATTTCAATTAGGACAGTCACGGGATGGAGGGTGTGCATAGATTATCGCAAACTCAATACGGTGACTAAAAAGGACCGTTTCCTAGGTGAAGAGTCAAATGTTTTAGTACTTCTTCCTGGGGAAATGAATCAAAAGAATTTTGGATCATAGCTCTAGATTTTTATTCATCCCTTGCTGCAATAATATCTTGGGGTTTGCAGCAATAACTCAATATTTTATATTTTATTATTATTATTATTATTTATATTATTATAGCTTACATTATTGTTTACAATATTGTTTATTGATTATAATATTGTAGTTTATATTATTAAACATATTATTGTTTTTACTCAGTTTGACTACTTGATCGTATTCTCATCATATTTTAACATAATAATTTCTATTATACTTTACCTGAATTTATTCTCCAATGAAGTTTATGTAAAAGACTCGGATGGCTTCCGTCTAATTTCCTTTTCGGAACTTAATCGAATCATATGTACTAGTTATTGTAATCACATATATCTTGTCATTCCCCATGAGAATTCTGATTTATTCCATTCATAAAGCAAATGATAGAAAGAGTGGCTGTTCATTCATTCTACTATTTCTTGGATGGTTACTTGGGGTACAATAAGATATTCATCTATCCCAAGGATCAAGAGAAGACCATGTTCATATGTCTTTATGGTACCTTTACATATAAATGAATGCCTTTTGGATTATGCAATGCCTTAGCCGCATTTCAAAGATGCTTGATGTTTGTCTTTATAGATATGATTGAGAATATAATGGAAGTATTCATGGATGATTTTTTTTCCATTTTTGGAGACTCTTTTGAGATGTGCTTAACCAATTTGGATAGGGTACTCTAAAGGTGTGAAGAATCATATTTAGTGCTAAATTAAGAGAAATGCCTATGGCACAGGAGGGGATAGTGCTCAGGCATAAAATTTCACACCAAAGACTTGAAGTGGATAGAGCAAAAATGGAAGTGATTGTTGGACCCTGTTCTCGGAAGCCAACTATCGTTCTGGAGTCAAAAAGTGTTAGCGGGTTTCCTTGTAGGGTTATTCTAATGAACCCTCACTTTGCCGTCATCTCATAAGGGTGGGTTGCCCACACCAGCCAAACACTAGCATCACAATTTGAATTCTTCAAGAAAATTGTAGCTCTATGTCTCTAGTTTATCTTAAAACAAGAACCATCTCATTCGGAGCTCTATAGCTCAAGATATACCTAAAAAAATAATCCAAAGTATGTTCATAACCTAATTATGCCCTTCCAACTGATCCCTCATTTTCCTTCCGTCAATCTTCTTTAAATTATCAAAAAAGGCTACAAATGTTTTTAAAAAGGTAGAAAAATGTGTCAGGAATCTATTGCTTAAAGAACTACTTAATTTGGAGGTCGGGTTACGAAGTTATGGCCAAAAGAATCAACTATGCTCATGTCCTCAATCATGTTGTACCTATCTCGGAACAATTAGCATAACTTTCACTAGGAATATCGGATTAAGGTAATCTTTAGACGGTTTCGACGAGGACTTTTGTATCTACAACTTTCATGAAGAACTCAAAATGAGATTTTTTAATTTGGAGGGATAAAACATGGGCCGTGTGAAACAATATGGGCAGACTGTGTAACCTTCGGGTCTCGAAATTTTTTTGCATCAGGAATACATGGCCTGATTGTGTAACCTTTGGGTGTAACGAAAATTTTCACCCTCCAAGACCCCTCCAATGGATCATAACTCCATTCTAACATCCCTTTTACTTATAATCTCCTGAAATCCACCTCTTCTAGTGCCATATCACTTCAATCTCCATAGTTGTTCCGTATATACATCCTTTGCAACATCCTAACTTGTAATGGTCATAACTTTCAACTCCGATATTCAAAATTCGCATACTTTATACCGTTGGAAAGCTAAAAGGTTAAGCTACAACTTTTATGAAAACAACTTGGGATAAATCTACCTAGATTGATGTAATGTTTCCTTTGAGTTTAGAACACAATCTCTCTACCTATGAAAGCTTGCAAAATGCAATATCTCTTTATATCAATCCAACTATTAAGTACTTTTGAATCTCACCTCAATGATTTATCATATCCAATCCTTCCAACTCTAACACACTATTCTATTACTAACAACAATTTGAAATCTCAACAAAGAAGAATATGCACATACACATTCCATTATACTCAACCTTTAAAATAATATAATCATACATAAAAGGGAACTTCTCAATTTCTCATTCTCATTTCTAAACAAAGTGAATGTTTGAACAAGCTTTACTTACATATCAACATACAAATCAACTTAATAAAAAATACAAAAGGATGCTCACGTTTGATATGCCTATAAAGCTATCCAAAAATATAGTCATTAGCTTAGTGCAAAAGATTTCTAGCTATCTTGGAGTTCCGAATGCCTTGTAAGGATCACTAATCTTCTCGTTCAGCACCTGAGGAGAGAAAATTATGGGTTGTGCTACATAGCTCAGTGGCTAATATATGTATAGCCATTGGCAACGAGCCACACAATCAAACATATATATATGAACATTCATATAGGCATACACTTCTTATCTTAATCTAGAAATGACAGTTCGGCATTTACAATTCCAATTCACATTTCATAATTCAATACATCATTGCATAGAACATATTGGATGTAATTTAACATCAAAGCATAGCACTCAAATTTCATCATAACTTAACATGTCAAAATGAAAATGCATAAACAAATGGCTCGAGGGTTTCATGGAACAAAACAGAGAAACAGAAGTTTACTCCGTGAACAAAACGAGTCCACTTTTTAGATCTCGTGTGCCACAAGCGGGTAGTCGGGAGAAGGCTTTATGTCGATGTTCACGTGACTACGAAACGGTTACATTCTTGCCCAAACACAATCAATTTTTCATGCTCAATTTAATCAATCACAAATTCATATTCTCGTGCTTTTCTTCTTTCCATTTAAATCAAAATGCCATGGCACAATTCAATGGCATAATATGATCATACTCACAATTTAACTATATCAAAATGTCATACATAATGTAAAACACATCATAATGCATTTTCCACATCATACCAATTTCAAAATTTAGAAATTTAAGCATAAACACACACATATAGGCACATTGCCCATTTACACAATAACCATAAATATTTTACCCACCTTATAACTTATGAAAATCCAAACTCAATTGTGCTCTTCCTCTTGCTCTTGGGTAGGTTGTTCTTGATTTTTTAACGCAACCAAAAAAATTCTCGTTCAATTCCAATTCAAATGGAATCCCTTACATTTCTATAATCACAACAAAATGAAATTAACACAAATCAAGCTCAAACTTAACCTACCCATAGTCCATCTAGGTTAGAAAACCCAAAACCTAGCTTAGAAACCCTAAGATCAAATGGGTTCCCTTAAACCATCTTCTTCCACATTCATTCCCAACACAAAAACCCATTTTATCTACTTCCTTTTTCAAACCAAACAAGAAGAAAATAACATGGAGCTTACCTTAACAAGATGATTCTTCCTCTTCTCTTCTTCTTTTCGTTCTCTCTTCTCCCAAGATTTTTCTTCTTCTTTTTCTCTCCCACATTTTTCTCTCTTCCTCTCTTCTCTTCCACGATTTTCTCTATTCTCTTCTTCTCTTTCTTATTTCAAGTCTCATCTTTAGCTTATTCTTCCAAAATTGGCCCTCACTTACTTGCCCTTTCCAATTTTGTCCCTCCTTTCATTTAATCCATCTACTAACTCCTTTACTCTTCTCAATTCCATACTCTAATTTAATTCTAACATGCCTATTAAAAATTCTGATTTCTACTTAAGCCCACTAAATTTATGACCCAATTTTAAAAATAAATAATTAACCCAACATACAACATAAATAAATAATTAAGCAAATAATAAGTAATTTAGCAAAAAATCAGGATCTAATAAATCTCCTCCCCTAAAAGAATTTCATCCTCGAAATTCTTACATGAGTCATTGAAGAGGTGTGGATACTTCTCCTTTATTGCTTTCAAAGGCTCCCATGTTGTCTCCTCCATCGAATGGTTCCTCCATAAGACTTTAACCAGCTTTACAATCTTGTTTCTCAAAACCTTTTCCTTTGAATCTAGGATATCTACTGGTTGCTCCTCATATGTCAAATCCTCCCTTAACTGAACCTTTGAAAGTTGAACTTTGTGTGAAGGATCTGATCGGTACTTCCTTAACATCAATACGTGGAAAATATTGTGAATCTTAGATAATTTCGATGGTAAAGCTAACTTATAAGCTAAAGGCCCAATCCTCTCAATGATCTCATAAGGGCCTATGTATCTCGGACTAAGCTTGCCATTCTTACCAAATCTTAAGACCCCTTTCCATGGAGAAGCTCTAAGAAACGCTTTGTCTCCAACTTCAAATTTCATCTTTTTTCTATGTGCGTCCGTGTAGCTCTTCACCCTATCTTGAGCTGCTTTAAGTCTCTGTTTCACCAATTTAATCTTGTCAACTATAACTTACAATAACTCAGGTCCTACAAGTCTCCTTTCACCTTCCTCATCTCAACAAATAGGAGTTTTGCACCTCCTACCATACAAAGCTTCATAAGGTGCCATATGAATTCCTGAGTGATACGAATTATTGTAAGCAAATTCAATTAAAGGCAAATGGTCATCCCATGAGGCTTTAAATTCCATAACACAAGCTCTCAACATTGCCTCCAGAGTTTGTATTGTTCTCTCCGATTGTCCATTAGTTTGTGGATAGAAAGCCGTACTAAAGTGCAACTTAGTTCCTAGAGCCTCTTGGGAGCAGATATCTATTCTTGATGGTGACATGGTTGAGTTTCCTATAATCTACACGTATCCTCAACGATCCATGTTTATTCTCTACAAAAAGAACCGGAGCTCCCCAAGGTGAAGAGCTTGGCCTTATGAACCCTTTCTCCAATAATTCTCCCAGTTGCTCCTTAAGCTCCTTCAATTCCGCCAGAGCCATTATATAAGGTTGAATTGATATTGGCATTTTGCCTGGAAGAAGCTCTATAGGAAATTCAATTTTCCTAGGTGGTGTTAGTCCTAGTAATTCCTCGGGAAAGACATTCGGAAATTCCATGACCACAGGTATTTCTTCTAACTTCCCTCTATCTACCTTTGTGTCTACCATATAGGCTAAAAATGCTTCACATCTTTTTCTTATCTATTTTTTTGCTGTTAAAGCCAAAACCATTCTAGTCGGACTCATTTTTCTGTCCCCCATAAACACCACCTTTTTACCATTGCCAATTTTGAACTCCACGATCTTTTGTCTGCAATCCAAGTTGGCATTCTATTTCTCCAAAGTGTCCATACCCAAAATCACATCTAATCCTCCCATCCTCAATGGCATTAGATCCACCACTAATTGTTCCCCTCCAATATGTATCTCACAATCTCTGTATACTTGACTAATAATAATACATTGTCCAATTAGAGTACTCACTATCAAAGGAGAATCCAATGGGCTCAATCCTCTACTATGCATAGTGCTACTCCATGAAACAAACGAATGGGTGGAACCCAAATCAATCAAAACAACAATATTCTTATCAAATAATTTAATCATAACAGTTACAACTCCTAGAGCTGTCTCTTCGTCCTCCCTAATCATAGCAAACACTCTGGCGGGTGCTTGTCCCTTCGGTCTCCCATAGGGGTTCCCTTTCCTGGCCGCATCAAAACTGCCCACTTCCGTTACTATCCTATGTCCCACTGTCTCAGCCCTCTTTGAAGCTTGCATCTGACTTCTCTCATGTCTTGGATTCTGAGGGCACTCTCTTGCCATGTGTCCTTTTTTTCCACAATTGAAGCACGAACTAGTTAATCGGTAACATTCCCCTCTATGAAACCTTCTACAGTGATCACATTTAGGAATGGGTGGCTTATCCTCATCTCCCCTCCTACTGCCTCTAGCCGTTGAGGCTTGATGTGAGACAGTTTTTATCTGTCTAGGCTTGCTTGCTCCACTGCTCCTCCCCTTAGACTGTGCAGCGAAAGTCCTGGCACTTTTTTATGACATACGAGCACTGCCTCCCTTCTCTCCCCTTTCTCTTCTTGTTTACGTCGCTCTTTATGTTTTCTATATTCTTAACCCTCAGTGCCGCTTCAACCAGCTGTTGAAAATCACTAAAATTCTGCACCACCACTTTCTCTCTGATGGCCAAGTGCAGTCCCGCTTCAAACCTTCGACACCTAGCCATTTTGCTCATCATTAACTCAGCTGCGTATCGGGCCAATTGTGTAAATCGGTGCTCTTATTCACTCACCGTCATCTCTCTCTGGGTGAGGCTCAAAAACTCTCTATACTTTTACTGGATGTACGCTTCAAACAAATACTTCTTCTTATAAACATTCAGGAAGTCCTTCAAAGACAACCCTGATGGCTTCATCTGACTTCCCGGGACACTCTCCTACCAATACAGAGCATCCCCTTATAGCAAACTCGCAGCATATTCAACCTTCTCATCATCTTCACAATCCATCTTCTCTAATATCTGTTTCGTCTTTTTCAGCCATGTCTCAACTTCTCGGGATCAATGGTCCCGTAAAAGTCCATTGCTCCATACTTCCTTAACTTGTTGAACTGCTTCCCCTTCTTAACTGGGGCCAGAGCAGAAGATTACAGCATCTATCCCATAGCTTAGACAAACACCTGAGTGAAGGCTTGGAACATCCTCGGATCCAAGGTAGGCACTTGTTCTGACAGAAAAGGCGACTCCCGTGTCTGTGAGCGAGAGGGCCCAATACTATGCCCTACAGAAGCCTCAGCATCTCCTGGGGCTCTAGACTCATCCGTGCCCTCCTCTCTTAGTGGAGGGTCAGGTGCAACCGATCCTTGCAATATTACTCATGTCCTCCTACGAGGTGACATTTCACTCCTTCAATGGAAACACTAGCGATTAGCTTACATTTTATTCCTACATGTATGTATGATATGCATGTCATTTAATACAGTCAATCAATTTAACAATGCAAACAATTAATCACATAGTATAATAATTCATCCCACTATGCATTCTAAGCCTAGGAAAAAACCTAAACTTTGATACCACAAGATGTTGGACCCTGTTCTTGGAGCCCAGCTATCGTTCCGGAGTCGAAAAGCGTAAGAGGGTTTCTTTGTAGGGTTATTCTAATGAACCCTCCCTTTACCGTCATCTCACAAGGGTGGGTTGCCCACACCAGCCAAACACCAACATCACAATTTAACTTCTTCAAGACAAATGTAGCTCTATGTCTCTAGTTTATCTTGAAACAAGAACCATCTCATTCAGAGCTCTATAACTCAAGATATAATTTAAAAAAATCCAAAGTATTTTCATAACCTAATTATACCCTTCCAACCGATCCCTCATTTTCCTTCTGTCAATCTTCTTTGAATCATCACAAAAGGATACAAATTTTTGTAGAAAGGTATAAAAATGTGTCAGGAATCTATTACTTCAAGAATCACTTATTTGGAGGTGAGGTTACGAAGTTATGGCCAAAAGAATCAACCATGCTCATGCCCTCAATCATGTTGTACCTATCTCGGAACAATTAGCATAACATTCATTAGGAATATCGGATTAAGGCATTCTTTAGATGGTTTCGACTAGGACTTTTGGATCTACAACTTTTATGAAGAACTCAAAATGGAATTTTGTCATTTGGAGGGCTAAAACATGGGTCGTATGAAACAAAATGGGTAGACCGTGTAACCTTCGGGTCTGGAAATTTTTCTGCATCAGGAATACACGGCCAGTGTGAATATACACGGCCTGACCGTATAACCTTCGGGTGTAACAAAAATTATCACCCTCCAAGACCCCTCCAATAGATCCTAACTCCATTCTAATATCCCTTTTACTCATAATCTCCTCAAATCCACCTCTTCTAGTGCCTTATCACTTCAATCTCTATAGTTGTTTTGTATATACATCCTTTGCGACATCTTAACTTGTAATGGTCATAGCTCTTAACTACGATATTCAAAAATCGCATACTTTATACTGTTGGAAAGCTAAAACGTTAAGCTACAACTAGGGATGGCAATGGATAGGGTCCAGTTTAGGTATTACTTTACCCATATCCATATCCAGTTTTTATGACTCAACTCATATCCATATCCATCGGTTTTTATAATTTACTACCCATATCCAAATCCGTTGGATTGTTCGGGTTTTTGGATATCCATTAGGTTGTATAACACATAAAAATATAACTTCTAAATAGAAAATATAAAGAGCAGATTTTTGCGAACGCTCTAAATCAAAATTAGTTTAATAATAATAAGTCAAGATTTTGATTTGTATGTCTTAAAAAACCATAAAATTGGAATAATAAAAATTATAATGTTTAGTGCAAAGACAACATATATTTTTCACAATCAAGAACTGGAACAAAGACTGAAATATCCCAAGTTTCAAATTGTCTTTGCGGGAACTCCACAACATTCAAAACTCCATCTCCATATCATTTGCATTATTATCATCTTAAAAGAAAATAAAATATGATGAAAAAGGTGAGAACTGAGGAGCAAGGTAGGGATTTTAAAGCTGTTGCTTCTTAGAAAATATTAATATGTTATTATATTTAACCATAAATATTCAAAGAAATATAAAAATAGAGTTAATAAAAAATGGGTAGGATATGGGTATTCATCGGTTCGGGTTATCACTAGACGCATATCCAAATCCATATCCACATCCATTTTTCAGCATCTATTTAAAATCTATTTTTTAGCCTCTATGTCCATTTTTTCAAGTCGGGTAGTGCAGATATTAATCTGGTTCAGCACCTGAGGAGGGAAAATTATGGGTTGAGCTACACAACTCAGTGACTAATATATTTATAGCCATTGGCAACGAGCCACACAATCAAACATATATATATGAACATTCATATAGGCATACACTTCTTATCTTAATCTAGAAATGACAGTTCGACATTTACAATTCCAATTCACATTTCATAATTCAATACAACATCGCATAGAACATAATGGATGTAATTTAACATCAAAGCATAGCACTCGAATTTCATCATAACTTAACATATCAAAATGTGAATGCACAAAAAAATGGCTCAAGGGTTCCGTGGAACAAAATAGAGAAACCAAAGTTTACTCTATGAACAAAACGAGTCCATTTTTTGGATCTTGTGTGCCATAAGCGGGCAGCTGGGAGAAGGCTTTATATCAACGTGCACGTGACTACGAAACGATTCCACTCTTGCCTAAACTCAATCAATTTTTCATGCTCAATTCAATCAATCACAAATTCATATTCTCGTGCTTTTCTTCTTTCCATTTAAATTAAAATGCCATGACATAATTCAATGGCATAACATGATCATACTCACAATTTAACTATATCAAAATGTCATACATAACATAAAACACATCATAATGCATTTGTCACATCACAATAATTTCACATTTAGAAATTTAAGCATAAACACACACACACAGGCACATTGCCCATTTACACAATAACCATAAATATTTTACCCACCTTATAACTCTTGAAAATTCAAACTTGATTGTGCCCTTCCTCTTACTCTTGAGTAGGTTGTTCTTGATTTTCTAACACAACCAAAAAATTTCTCATTCAATTCTAATTCAAATGGACATCCCTCAAGTTTCCATAATCATAACAAAATGAAATTAACACAAATCAAGCTTAAACTTAACCTTCCCATAGTCCATCTAGATTAGAAAACCCAAAATCTAGCTTAGAAATCCTAAGATCAAATGGGTTCCCTTAAACCATCTTCTTCCACATTCATTCCCAACACAAAAACCCATTTTCTCTACTTC
>JAOQML010000008.1:37201057-37222826 GCA_027568935.1 Erythroxylum urbanii | reverse complement strand
CGAAGATGAGGGCCTAATTACTCCTATATTTAATAGAGCTTGTACATGTTTTCTGAATTGGGCCTCCATAGCAGGTGTTACATGCTTTAGAGGTTTATCTTGAATAGTTAAGTCTGAATTGATAATTTCAATCTTACAGACTATACCATTCTTAGCCCAATGTTTATGAGGATCTTTTCCTATATATTCAAGATCTTCCATTTCTTTTAGAGTTGACTCTATTTCTTTTGAGTATGTAGGAACACTCTTCCCAATGTTGAAATATACCATATTTTTGATGGTATAATATTCATCAGCATCTATTTCTAATTCTGTTATAGCTGTTGAAGCTATTTTGATTTCTGTACTTGTCGTGACTTTCGACAAATTCTTGTAGAATGTAACAGTATTTCCTTCCAATCTGATTCCTCCATATTGTGATCGGATAAAATTACATCCTATAATTACCTGTACACCATCATGCTTTGTCATTGGTATGCATAATGTGAAAGGTATTCTGTAGGCATTGTCTCCAATAATCATTTTGCCTTCCTTTAATTTTTGATCTGCTTTGAATACTGAATTTATTCCTGAAATTTCCAAAGCATAACCAAAATTTTCTTTTGCTTTTTGAGGGACCGCATCAATTTTTACACAGCATTTTGTTGCTCCAGTATCCAGAATGGCTCTTAATTGGAATTCTTTAACACCTGGTATTTTGTATAATACCTCAAAATTGTATAGCTGGTTATTTATACGCCCCTTTGGTTCTGTAAGAGTTAGTAACTTTTCTTGTGTAAAAAGAATTATCTCTTCTTCTTCATTTCTTTTGTCAAGTGGGCTTGACATTCTTTCTGTTTCAGATATTTCCTCAGATATCTGAATTTGTGGAGTATAATATTTTTCAAAAATAATTTAAGCTATCATATCTCCTATATTCACAAAGTATTCTTCAGGGTTACTATTGAATAACATAACATAAATGATACCTCGATAGTCATTGTCAATGACACCTGCAGTAACATCTATGCCTTTCTTCGAGATTGAAGATTTTCCTGCTATTCTTCCATAAATGTTTTGATTTTTGATTTCCATCTTTAACCCTGTTGAGATTGCTTTTCTTTGGAAGCTAGGTATAATTACACAGTCTATACTGTATAAGTCATATCCTGCAGCTCCTTTTGTTCTTCTTGTAGGTATTTTTGCCTATGGTATGGTTTTAATAATAATTATATAGTGTCTTGCAAGATCTCAACTGGGAAAATCTAAATTGGTATCAGAGCAAGGTATGAGTAACTAAACTTATAAAGTTTTAATTGTTTATTTAAGTTTGATATGTGTTTATTATTCTTCTTATAACATTTAAGTTCTTTTCTTTTCATCAGTTATGACAAATAATAGCTCTGTAGGGTCCATTGACAAACTTTTCAGAACTATATGATGATCTGGATCTTCACTTTCTGATATGGATAGTATTCCGTCACTATCTGGTTCATTAAGATCAACGGATACTATATCCCAATCTTCTGGTAAATCCAAATCATTCATCATTGCTACTCTAGCAATGTTTCCTTTTTGATTTCTACAGTCTCTTGCATAATGCCCTTCTTCTCCACATGTATAGCAACGACATTTATGTAGAGGAGGTTTCTTTCTTTTGAAAACCCTAACATGTGTAATCTTGGAATGCTGTTGACCCTTGATATGGTTCTTCCAAAGTAATCATTTTTCGTATTTGTGAGAATACGATTTGAGTATCATCCGTCCTCGTTGTTCTTCCTTTCCGACTCTTCTGTCTTTTCGATCCATAAGAGTTTGATAACAATACGAGATAATTGATCTGCAAGTAAAAATTGAGTCATTATGCAGAAGATTAAAGATGTACAAGAAATGGATGCAGCCTTATATTGATTGAATATATTAATACTCTTTTCTTTTATCTTTAAAAATTAGGTAGCTACGCCGTGAGGATTGAAGTGAACAAAAGTAGAGTACCTATTTTAAGCCGTGGAGAGGCATGTGACAGGAAAATTGAGTTCAAAATCCAAAACGGGAAAGTACTTAGTTTGCAAAGATAAGATTAATGAGTCATCGTTTTAATCAATCAATAGAAAGGTACTATAAAGATAAGCAAAAAGTGTTATTTAATTAAAATATAATTATGCATTAATTTAAATACTATAATTAATTAATTATAATATAATTAATTATATTATTATTATTACTTAATAGGTTTGAGAGATGTGTTTTGTTTTAGGTTTTAAGGGAGGGTATTTTTGACATTTCACCAACATCTTTGATTTCTATCTCCGTCCCCTAATTTCTATGCCACAATTATAGAAATCACAAGAATTTAATGTCCCTGTCTCCGGAGTCGGGACAAAATTAGGTGGAGACAGCAACCAAAAAAGTTGGAAGACGAGACTTTTGTGTCCCTATTATCTATCTCTACCTTTGAATACACTAACCAAACACTACGTAACTGCCACCGAAGTTACTATAACATCATTATTTTATTTCATTTATGAAGGTGAAAATTGTTTCATTTCATTAACTCCCTTACATGAATGAAGGTACTAAAGGTGTTCGTGTTCGTGATCATTATTTCATTTCATGCAATTATTTCATTTCATTAACTTCCTTAAATGATTGAAGGCATCAAGGTATTTGGTGTAGTCGTTCAAATAAATGAAAGAATACATTTATACTTCACTTAAAAGTAACATCTGGTCTCTTTTCCCATTGTCATCTATCTTTCTTTATGTCCATCAAAATCTTACGTTTAATAAAGTAAAAAAGACTTTGCTTTTATTATTGAGATATGTTGTTGGAAATGAATGATCAATAAAGTCTCTGAGAAAATGGCCAATAAAAGATATCAGAAATCACTTAATAAATGTACTGATTGCAACATCTATGAAATTGATTATTTTAAAAAATTAAATGTAGCATGCAATAAGAATGAAAAAAATAGAGAACATCATAATCGAAACAAATATCAATATTTCATACGTTTCAAAAATTAAATCCAAGTTAAAGGACATCATGATCCAATATATGTACAATATCCAAAAAAGGACATTCTCAACAGATGGACATGGAGAGTACAAAAAGCTGGCAACTTTGATCGCTTTAAACACATATTTCGACTACGTTCTTGAAGGAACACCATAAATAGTATGTTAATCATTTAGGCCTAAAATATATTTTAGGCTACCTTGTGCAAGCTCGACCAGATCTATTATTGAAGGAAGTCTTGCATCTCAAGTGCCATATGGCAAATGATTAATGTCTTGAACCAGAGACAAGATCTGATAAAAACAAAAAAAGTACTTTTCTACTTTAGAAAGTTAAAGCTTCTCGAACTATCCATAGAGATGGAAGATTTTATGATACTTACCAAAACTTGTTGGGTGGGAATACAAAGAGTTAAAACACCAGTGCATTTCTTCTCCTAGACGTCCCACACCTTTATCTGCAAATTGGTCAATTTAATCAAAAACATGGTGAATTATAAAACCCGATGTATGAGATAATATGAACTGCATATCATGTATGGCACTTGGAATATAGTGACCTTTCTGATATCCTTAAGATGTAAAAGTATGTGAATCATTTCAGCCAACCTCAATCCCTTGTAATTGTTTCTTGATCATATTTTCCATCTTTCTTGCATATATCTTATCTTCTTTTGTTCAAGAAGTCGAACAATTTAACATTTCTAAAGAAACCACTTAACATAAGTAATTTACAGTTTGATCATTAGAAGCTGTGAGTAGATTCATACCCTCCTGAAACAAATTTGAAATTGGACCTTGCATTAGCATCAAGAAAAAGAACTTCCATCAAGGTTCGTTCAAATTGCCACTCATCAAAAGCTAAAGTACAACATTCACGCACATTTCAAAATATTCTAGCACAAATTCCATCCCAAAATGAGCTCCCAAATCCCGGGGAAACACACTGGCAGTTGCTAAAGACTCGAACTTTAGAGGTTTGAAATTTGAAGATTGTTACTCAGTTGGGTATTGGTATGTTAGATTATCTTTTTGTACTTTTACCATTTTTATCAATCTATTTTCTACGTTTATGATGTTTGGATTGTGTAGAGCAAAGCTGGAGGGATGTGTTTCTTAAGAGGAAGGTGAGTTTTATTTCACAAAGATTTATCTTACACTTTTCGAAACTGTTTGTTTACTGTTGTTTCTTCTTCTATACCTTAAATAATATAGCATATTACACCCAATAAGTTTTTTAATTTCTTTATTTTAATTAACTAAAATATTTAATTGATTGTAAAATTTTTTTGTCTTATTTTGTTTCAGTCATGAGCATGATTTAATAAGTCATAGGTGATATATATTTTTTACTTTTTACTTTGATATTATAATATTTTTATTTACTTTGTATATTTTATCCATTTATAACAAATACATTACACTATACATTTCCTAAATTTTTTTGTTTTTTCATTCCAAATTTTTACTAACTAATTTTACTAATTCATTTTTAATATTCTAACTTATATATTTTTAATATAACAAATTTTAACCTTGTTCATTCCTTTCTTAGTATACATTTCAAAATCTAAATATTTATAATTTTATTACAAAATTTTAAATTAAATAATATTCATTTATACATTAAATAATATAACATGTTTAGAAATACTCCTACAATTAAATTAAGCATAAATTCTCCTAAAATTAAATTAAGTGGCCATTATATCACTCCCATTTGCGCAGTGTCCATCTGCTAGTCTTCCTTATAGGTCAATAAGTTTTAAATTCTTTTTTTATCTTAATCTTTATTATTTCTATAATTAAATGTTATTTAACGTTATCAAGTTTTGTTATTATTAATAAGGCATTAAAAACTACGCTAAACATTAATTTTTTGGGAGACTGTTATTGCTTCTAAAGGGTTAGAAACTGTTATGTGATTTCATTTCTAGTTAAAAATGTAGTTTCACTAACTTGATATCTAAATTACAGATGTTAAAATAGTGCTTTTGTTGCCTAAAATAGCCTGTGACTTTATGCTAGAACAAGTTGATTCTTTTGTGATATATACTCGTGGCTTTGGCCTTGTAATTTAGTGTTCTTTTAATTTCTAAGAAAAATTAATTGATTGTTGATATTACCAAATATTCAATCCTTCTTTGGGATAGTTATCAAGTGTTAGGCAATTTTAATTTTCTTTTACATGTTCCTTATTATGAATTTATGATGAATAATATGGTTGTACCTTTTGGTCCCAATGCATTATATATTCCCTTTACCTTGGTGTATTCTTCTTCTCTATAATTATAAGTGTTTTTGCCTTCATACGACATCTATCTTAAATTTCACGATTTTGGGGTTGTGCAATTATACGAAAATGAACAGAAGAACAGAGAATAAAAAAATAAAACGATACTAGTTGTCTAAATCTAAATGCATCCTGCACAAAAGATGCTCATTTGATAAAAAACGAATCTTAAATACTACAGCTCCCGATATATAAGGAATCTTTGTAAGTTTTCTTATAGATCAACAAAGCTGTTAGTTGTTGAAGTTTCATTCATATTATTTTGTTACGGATAAACTAAAAAAACAATACAGTTAAGGATTTGTTGATGTAACAAACTTTGTACCTTGTCTTATACTCAATGGCAGTGAGTATCCTTCTTATGGCCATTTTAATGTTTGTATAATATAGATAACGAAAATGATATGTTTTATCTCTCTCTCTATAAACTTCTATCAAAACACTTGTGAACCTTTTATCTCTTTCTTTATTCTATTTTTACATAACATCTTGGTATTAGAGTAGATGAACCTTGATAAACAATCATGATAGAGCTATAAAGAATCTAGGAACATATGATCAATATTCGTGAAGCTCAAACTAGGAAAAAATGTTTTTGATGAAAATCAAACTCGAACAATATATGTAGGAAAAAATTAGATTACTTAAAGACAATGTTCCATTAGTTTATATATTAGTACCATTGTTTAATGTACTTAGATAATGAAGGCTATACTATATTGATGAAGTTTAGTAAGATTGATTTTTTGTATTTGGTAGGGTTAGAGTCAGAGAGTGATTCTCTACATGTGAGTAGTTCTTCACACTTTACCACAACCTTGATAATTTAAGAGTGGGAATTTATTTTGAAGGGTAAGCCTATGAGTAGTATCCATTGAACTTAAAAAATAGAACTTAATAGGGACCGATAGAATGGAAAGATTTTGTAACCACTCTTAGCTAATAATTTAATGAAGAGACTATTGAAGACCTTGTGGATACTTGAAATAATTAAAATAAGAAGGTTCAATGTTGGAGTATTATGACCAAATTGATAAATATTCCAATAAACTCTCACTTTTAGAAAATTACTCAATAAGATTCTTCCTCAATAGCCATAAAATAGAGTTAGAGCTTATGGTAAGATTACTTTATCATTAAAGCCTCCAATAGGCATATATTCTTACAAGGAAACAAAAAGCGACTAGTAATCAATTGTACCGTAACGAGGAAGGGATTACACTGTTGCATAATTTAAGATAAGGAAGTGGAATAATGATGAACAAAGGAATCACCATAATAACCATAAGAACTAAGCCAAACAATGGGAATGAAATCTTACCCATCTATAATATCTTAGGAAATATTAACAGAGGCAATTACCTCGAGAATAACAAGGCAAAAAGGATTGCAAACATTGAATATTTTGATGAAAGAAGGGCTAAAAGGTTGTGTTTTTCGTATGATGACTATTATACATTGGGGCACAGTTGTAAGAAGAAGTAGTTTTGATTGTTTATGATAAAAGGAGAAAAGGGTACAAATATATGAATTGAGGATTAGGAACTAGAGGAGAATGAGGAGCATCTAATACCTAATATATCACTTCAAGACATGATGGGATTAAACAACAAAGAGGAGCACAAATAGATAAGGGTTATAGGAATGCATCAAAAGAGACCCCTATATATCTTAATTAATAATGGGAGAACCTATAATTTTTTATATACATCAATCATTCGAAAAGGATATGGGGAGATTGAGGAAGAATTACCTTCTCATATTATAGTTGGAGGAGGGTTGATATTGGACTACCATTAGTCTTATAAATGATTCATATAGAGCATATAAGGCTTGAGGTTCACAATTGACGCGCTGGTTATCAATCTAAGGTGTTATGGTATGGTTTTAAACATGTAATAGTTTGTGACACTGATCAGAACTTCCAAAATGAGATTTAAGTGGTAAGAAAAAGTGTTAAAACTAATTGGAAATCCATATAAGAACACTAAGTGATTTCTGGCAAAGAATTCGATAAAATCCTTAAGAACTCCAAATATGGGAGGTCATATATGCTCCAACTTTCACATCCTATCAAATGCCATATGCAACAAATAGATTTGGGGGATTAACCAAGCATAATTGTTGGACTGAATGGATTTTTAACATAATTTTGGAGTGTATTTAAAAAGAATATCTAGTTCCCTCCTAAAAGAAACTCACGATCGTCAAATTAGGATGAAAAAAGTGGAAACTATTAGCATTTATTCTTATAAGTATTATGGAGGAAAAAATATGTCACAAAGAGAGTTGTGCAAGAACTAATGCGGCAAGGATTTATTAGACATAGTATAAGGATGTTTTATGTGTGGTGTTAGCAAAAAAGAAGGATAACTCATAGAGAATATGCATTGATTATATATATAGCTCAAAAAACACACTATCAAAGATAAATTCCATATACTCGTGATTAAAGAATTACTCGACGAACTTTACAGTTTAAGATGGTATTTTAAGTTGAACTTATAGTTCATTTATCATTGAATTTGAATATATGGAGAAGAATTTCAAAGAGAACTTTCAGGATAAATGAAGGAAACTATAAATTCTTGGCTATGTCCTTTAGGATAACTAATGTACCTTCTACATTACAAAGTCTCATAAATAAGGAACTCAGACCCCATTTTCGAAAGTTCATTTTGATCTTCTTCGATAATATCTTGGTTTACTATAATTTTTTAAACAACACTTAAACCACCTTTAGGAGATCATGTTGACACTCTATAATCATCAACAATTTATTAAAGGGAGCAAATTATCCTTGGGGCAAGAAAAATAGATTATTTGAGCTGTTCAATTTTAGCTCTTAGTGTATCTATAGACTCAAAGAAGATATACACTATGCAAAATTAGCTTACATCTTAGTTATTTAAAGAATTGATAGGATTCATAGGATTGACAGGTTATTATAGGAGATTTATTAAACACTACAGTATTTCAGCTAAGTCTTTAACATAGCTATTGAAGAAATAGTCTACTAGAAGATGAGAATGGATGAAAAGGGTGTAAAACATGTTCTACTGAAGGAACTTGACTTAGGATGTAAGGAATTATGTCAGAAAGTGTTTGATACTCCAAAGGAACAAGCGTAATAATGCAACCTATCTAGGATTTCTCTAACAACCACTAATAAATGTTGGAGAGAAATTAGCATGGATTTTATTGAAGGATTATCCCCATCTAGAGGTAAGCTTATAGTCTTCATGGTGGTTGATAACATTATCAAGTATTTTTACTTTGTTGCTATCAAATATCTATACACTAAACCAGAGATAGCATAAGTGGTCATTGATCACATTTTTAAACTTCGTGGAATGCCAGAATTTATTGTAAATGATAAGAATCAACCCTTTTAAAGTTTATTTGGTAAGAGACATTCAAATTATAAGGTATTAGTTTAAAGTTCTCTACTTCCTATCACCTTTAGTTAAATGGAAAAGCTTAAACTATTAACAAGATTTTGGAAACTTATTTTTGATTCATTTATAGTGATTCTCTTAGAAAGTGGTGTAACACCAATTACCACATATCCATCAACTCAACTCCATTTGAGATTCTATATGAATTTGCCTTATATGTGTATATATATATATATATACACGTTGAAGGAGAATTCAAGGTTCTCATGGTGGATTAAGCTATGAAGGATCAAGAGATTACTCTTATGATTGCAAATATTCATTTTAATAAAGCACAACATCAAATGAAACAAGAAGCTAATAAAAAGAGTTTAGATAGGGAGTTTGAAGTGGGTCAATGTGTATTCCTAAAACTCTAACCCAATAAGCAATATTTATTATAAAGGATAGATCATTTTAAGATTGTTCCCATGTACTATAGACCTTACCAAATCATTAAAAATATTTTTAGGTTAGAATACGAGTTGCAATTAACAATAACGCTATTAATCCATCTCACATTTCATATCTCTCAACTTATGAAGTACGCGTTTGACCTATAATTAGTCTCAATGGACCTACCACTAACTCTTAGATGTGTAGAAGAAATACCATTAGTGATTATAGAACAAAGAATGATTAAATTTCATCATAAACATGAGACACAAGTACCAGTACACTGATAAGGGTAACATGTTTACGATATAAAAGAGATTCTATGAAGAAAACATTATGGATAACGTTTTTGAAGAAGGAGGCAATGTTATAAGAAAAAGAACAAGAAGAATATGGAAGAAAAGAAAATAAAACATTGTTGCATCGCTAGTTTCTTAAATCTAAAATGCATTGTTCTGTACATACAAATGTAATAAAATTGCTGCACTTGTCTTATACTCAATGGTAAAGAATATCCTTCTTATAACATTGTAAATACCATATTAAATAGCTAATAAAAATAATATATTTTATTTCTCTCTCTCATCTTGCTAATTCTCTATACTCTGTCTCTATAAACTTTTGTCAAACACTTATAAATCACTAATCTCTTTTTTCATTATATTTTCACGTAACATTTGCCTTAGCCCCTGAGTCACCTATTAACAAAGCCTCCTTAATTTGTCTTCATCTATGATCTTTAACAAATGGTCATTCCTTTAGGTCTAAGGGGCTCATGGATATTTTTAAAACTTTGCCTATTGTTGACATGTTAGATCTTTTCGGACAATTTTTCATCTAGAACATTAGAAATTTCTTCTTATATCCACATATTGTCTATTGTTGACATCTTAGGTAGATCAGATGCTTTTGTCTGGCTAATGTTTACATTAAGCTTTAGTATGCTCTCTTAAGAGCAATCATTGACTTTACTTTACATACAAAACAAAGGTGATCATTGGAGGCTATCTCTATTATTGTAAATCTAACTCCTTTAAGATAACTTGTTACTTTTGGTGAACCGATTCTTATGCGTACATGGTGACGGTTTTAATAATTTATGCTTTTACATGTAATACTATCAAAAGTTTCATACTATAAACTTATCACTTACTAAGTAGGCAAATACATCTATTTTTGGTAAGTAATATAATGGTGAGTATGGATCAAATCTCATGAAGAAGCAATGCATATTACAAAACTATTAACTATCTAAGGATAATAAATAAAGAGATGATTTTTTAATGAGTTTTTGAATAATAAAATATAAACTAAATTAAATACAAACCTAAATAATAGTTGAGGGAATAAATGATATGATAATTTATAAAAAATCTAGTCAAATAGTTATGTTTAGATAAGTAATTCTCCTACTAGTATCTTTGACTTTATGATTTAATTAACTTATATTGGATATATTCTCTAGACTGGCAAGATTGTTTAGACACTAAAATTGCACTCGCTCAAATTACAGCTATATACTCTTTCATTGGTTAACTCGTATCTCTATCATTGCTAACGCCTCTTCGAATGCATTACATTACATTACATGAAATCCCATTGAAAGTTTTACCTTAACACTAAGAAGATTATGTAGGTCCCCTTTAAGAATATTGTTCAACCCTCTCTATCTAATCTATAGTTCACTTATAAGAAGGCTCTTATAAATCATCCATAAGTCAATTAAGACTAGATTTAGATGTCATTATGAACAAATCATCATTAAGACCAATCAAAGATAGCTTATAAAATATATCACGTATCATAAATCAAATCAAATAAATCCATACGAAAAATCACTAGATTTTTCCTTTTCTAAACTTAAAAAAATGTTTAGCTAAAAAACACATTCAATATAACAAAATCAAAAGACAAAAATATAGAAATTATAGTAAAAATAAATCTAAAAGAATTCTTAATTTTTACTGACAACTTGGTTTATTGAGATGGTAGTCCAAACTTGATTTCTAAGTGATAAATAACTTATAATCAATTCTTTAAAGGTTAGAGAAGCCTTCTGATGGCTAACCCTAGGTTTTGGAGATAAAAAATATGTCTAATATATGTTTTCTCCAAAATACAAGTAAATTCCTATAAAAATTTGCTTGAGGCATGATCTTAGCCTAAACCATGAGCTTTTTTTTGGGTGATGGGTATGGCCTTTAGTATAATCATGTCTCTAAGCTATAGATCTTCTTATTCCTTTGAGATTAATATATGACCTTTTATCATGACCGTGTCTCTTAATTATGAATCTTATTGTTTCTTCTCAAACTTGTACACAATCTCCAATATGGTCATGGCTCAAGCCACATCACTGACTATAAGGATGTAGGCTGGCATAATAGTGTGGGGTAGACCGTATTCCTCCAAGAATTGTAATTTTTCATGATTTTATTTGAAATGGACTTAAATTCTTAAATAATATTATCCTAAGGTCCAATTTGAACAATTACCTAAAAAGAAATTAATAACTAAGTAAAATAAATTAATGTAGCATTAAGATTAAGCAAAATAATTCATTTAGAACGTACATTATTTTTGATGTGATATGCTTCCTTAGAATGATTCTAAATCACTTTCTTCATTGTTAGCAGCTTTAAGATGTGTTCTAAAGACTCTTACCCCTTTGATGACTATTAGTCCTAACCTAAAACCAAGTTAAGACTAATCAACCTCTTTAAATTAGGTTTTTCGTGTTTATTTATAAGTTATTTATGCAAGAAATGTAGTTTGGGACACGAATATTTTGTAAACTCAATAACTTAAAACATGAAAGTTATAGATCTCTTTTTTAGCTTTTCATAGCTAGTTGAATAATCATAGTTAAAGTCTGTATGAGAAACTTATTACTAAGTTAAGTAGTAGTACTTAAATTATTTTCTAAATCTTTCTAAAGAGAGGTACATGCTCTAATTGCCCATGTCTTAGACTGTGGATCTCTTTACTTCCTTTAGGAGAAGGATATGGGCTCTGACATATCTGTTTCCTAGACTGTGGCTCTTTCTATTTTTTTTCTAGCATGCACTTGATTTGAGGTATGGTTGTATCTTAGGTTATATCACTCTTCAAATTTTCTCCATACCATTCAATCCCTCTCTATCTCATATTTTAAGTTGTGTCTTCTTTTACAATTAATCCATAATAAATACATATTGGTATATGGGTGTGGGCAAGGTTATGCTCAACAAAAATTTGTGATTTATCCATTTTTTCTTGCAGTTCTTTCCAATTCTTGATAATTCTCATATTAAGACAACATCTTCAATAATTATCTAAAATATAAAATAAATCAATTAAATTACGGTAATTTATATGAAAACGCAATCAAATACTTATTGAAATATTTGATGCTCGTCAATAAAGGCATAAAAATGTTGCTAATTTTGAGAACCAAGCTTTATTAAGTGTTTTTAAATCATTGTTTAATTATAATTAGGTTATAATTTACTTAATTATTAAGTCCAAAACTTATTTCATATGGTTTATTAGTTTTTTTAGTAGTTGTCTAATTGGATTAGGACTTACTATGCTATTGAATCCCAATCCGATTAGAAAATTAATTAAAGTAGAATTATTTGACTCTTAATTTGAATATTCTACTAAAGTTATATATAAAGTATAATTAATAGTTTCCAAATTAAATAAGGACAATTTAAGTTTCAATTCAAGTAGTTCTAGTACTTTGTGTTTTTATTTAAGTAGAAATCTTTCTTGCACTAGTAGTCAGGAAGTTTATCACATTTTTTTTAACATTCAACCTTCTTATAAGTAAGGATATATATGAGTCTATAAAATTTCTTTTTATTGAGAGTTATAAGTGCTTAATTTCTTTTTATTTATTAAACTCCAAATTTTATCAAACAATTCCTTTTTTGTGATATTAAAAAACATCTTATAAACTTTATTCTTACATCTTAAATCTCAATCAGTCAGTTCCTCAAAATTTTAATTTACTTTTTTAATTAAAATTTCAATCTTTTTTATAACTTCTCAAAGATTTATTTTAAAGTGACTTTAGACCTATTCTTAAAGAGAAAATGTATTTAAGAAGATATGGCACTAGCTTAATCAATTTGTACATTTCCCGGACCAATTGGTTCAAAATTCTCCTTTTTTATGACTACACAAGTCATATTTTGCATTATGCTTTAACTATATGTATTTAACTCTAAATCTTCTGCCGGTCCATGAGTTGATGTACGTAAATCTAATAGTTATAACTATGGACACAATAAGATAATGAAATAGGATGCATAATAAGGTTAAAGGAGAAGTCAAACAAGAGGTTACTAAGTTAGAAATGAAGTATTTAATAAAGGTAAAAACGGTAGGAGGATCAGAGATACCACGAGTAAATCATTGAAAGAGTTTGCTCAAGTGGTGCCCCGTAAATTCCAAGGTGCTTACATTTTTAAAATATGACGAGACTTCTTGTCCTACTTCCCAGTTAAGATTGTTCCAAAATAAAATGACTAACACATGCCGACAATGAAGCTCCATCACCCTGTTGTTTTTCAAAATTCTTACTGTTCTAACTTTATGATGGTTCTTGAATATAAACGTGACTTCAAGACTTGAGGAAGAGGCATGTGTGTCACCGGAATGTTAATGAAGGAAAAAAAAATAAAAAGAAAGAGTAGTCACTCCATGACCAGATTTACAATTTTGGAGTCATTTTTTTCATTATAAGAAAATTATTGAATATCTTATGCTACTCATCTATACTGTTATCAAAGCTTTAAAATAAGGTTATTAACTTAAAGAAAGTGATCCCCTTTCAAAGAAGAAGAAAATAAGTTTAAGGGAAATTTTATGTTAAAAATATTGAACATTACAATGTACGGGGACGTTGCAACACCCACATACCTCCTGGAAGGATATGAAAATGTCACACAAAACAGAACTAAAACATACCAAAAATTTCAAAGCACTTCCAAAACTCAAGCAAACATACATTACATATCATTATATGTGATTTTATAAATAGAACATATCATACATACTTTACTTATCATAATACATGCCATAAATTCAAAAGCCAACCTGTATTAAGGTTATTACAAACCATTTACATCAAAATGCAATATGTCTCATTACATTTATTACAACTGAAAACAACTCAAAACCTCAAACAAAACAACTTCCAAGTATATCAAGTCTTTTATTGGCCACTGCGATTGTCTTTGTCCCAGTCCTTAAATCTTTTTATCAGAACCTACATGGAGGCAAAACCACCGTGCTAAGCATAAAGCTTAATGGGGAATAACTAAATATAATGCATAATGGTGATTGTTTCTAACAGTTGTCTAAGATTCATATATACAAATTCAAACCATATCATAACAATCTTTAATTGTTCATATTATAGAGTAATCTAAATATTATATCTTAAAACAAAATATGATTCATCAATACAGAACATTCTTGCGTCAGAACAAAGAATATAAGTATTTCAGAACAAAATACCATTACATCAGAACAGAACATAAAAGTATTAGAACTTAGCTTGCATCAGAACTAAACAAAGAACTGAATATATATCAAAACACAAACATAATAGCCTGCTAATACTTTTTACAGAAGTGGGTAACGAGTCCAGAACAGAAGACACCTATGATTGGTATCACAGAATAGGAGAAGACTTATGTTTCAGTAATAGAAGACATTGAGTATCAATATCAGGAGACACCTTAGTATCACAAGAGCAGCTGTAGACCCTTCTAGGGATGCCTATTTACCCACTACTAGGACTTAACATGTTTAAAACAATCAATTTTAGATTTCAGAGTCATAAGCAAGTAATGTAGTATATAACATATGTCTTTATTACATTTTTCTCAAATTGAAGATATTCACTCTCTTTTGATCAAACTCAATATGCTTTATAAACAAAAGCATTTACATCAATATATCAATGAACCATTAAGTCGTTACATATTACATAATATCATAGAAGTTCCCAATTTACAAACATCCCTATCTAATTCACATCACATAAAACCCTTGGAACACATTTGTATTCTTAAGAACATATTCATCTTGAACATACCATACATTTTAACATTAGACACATTATTAGATAATCACACATTCTTTAAGTTATTACTCAATTAGTAGTCCATAACTAGATTAACTTCTACTCAATTAATCTAACATCACCTAGGTTTGTGAAATTGTAGTGATACCCGAAAGAGTTTTGGAGGAGATTTAGTAGCATTAAGGTAAGGAAAAAATCATGTTTAGGCTAAAAATGGGTGTGATGCACGACTGTACCCAATTTCCAGTTTTTCTCAGAACAAGTTTTCAGGTCAATTTTCTATGGCCATTTTGATATAGAAACTGAGGTTTTTAGGCAATATGTTCTTTTAAACAAATGTTCCTTTATGTCTTAAATTTCTAACAAAATAAAGTTAATGCAATTTACTTCATTATTCCCAGAGTTATACTCAAAATACTACAGACTGTTCTCAAACAAGGACAACAACCAGTACTCAGTTTCAAGCCAAATCTCAAAACCCTTAGAGATAGAAATAAAATTCTATTCCTTCATGAAAATTGTAGCATATGTATTTAGTTTAATATAAAATTAAAATCATCCCATTTGGATATCTACAGATCAAGATATGGGTAAAATACTGATGTCTGTTTAGTGGAACTACTACAATAAACTCACTTCAGTCTTATTATGCAAAAGTAACGCCAAAGACACATGTAACTTAAGCAGAAATGTCCTATTTTCATCTAGGATACTTCTCTTAACAAAATCCCTTATGCAAATCTGTATTATTACATGCTATAAAGTTGAGAATTCCCTTATCTATTTAACTTCAAATTCAACTCCAAAGTACCAGTTAATCAACACAACCTCAAGATAAAAACAAAGTGATTTTTGAATAGTAATACAGAGACCACTTTGAACTGGTTTCTTGGTTGTTTTGTGTAGGGTTAAAGAATTATTTTCATGCAACAAGTTGGCTAAGATTAAGACTACATTGCAAAGAGAAAAGAAGAGAAAATTCAGTGGAGAAGAGAATGAAGGAAGCAGAAACTTGGCTGCTGGAATTGCCTCATCAACAAGCTAGGTGTCATCAAATTACAAAGCCATATGTCTTAAGGCATGTAGTGCCATTTTCCTAATCAAGATGCTTCCACTAATCCACACACTTAGTTGCCATTTGAAATTTAAATAATTAGTCCATATTTCACTCCAAGATTGGTCCACTCGTCACATAATAATTGGTCCACTTGTCACACATTTAACTATAGCAAATGTCACTCAATTATAAGCCTAATAACCCTAATTTTTCATGTATCAAATTATTCTACCACTTGACATTTTCCTAATCCAAATGTCCATTTTAATACTTTAATTCTCTAATGGTATTAATTAATTCCAACTCACTAAGTGTGGTCCATTAAACCAAAATTCAAGACATATGCAATTTACAATCATATCACAATTTTAACACCTATTACATATACTTTCATGAATGTGTAATATTTCAACTAGGGTATAATTTGGAGCCTTACAATTCCCTGCCCCTTAAAAAAAATTTGTACTTGAAATTCATACATGATGAGAACAACTGAGGGTATTAAGTTTTCATGGTCGATTCTGGCTTCCAAGTTGCTTCCTCGAGTTCATGGTGTTGCCAAAGTACTTTAACTAGAGGTATTGCTTATTTCTGAGTTGTCAAACTTCTTTGGCTAAAATAGAAATAGGCTTTTGTTCATAAACCAAATCTGATTGTGCTTGAATTTCTCGCATAAGAATCTTATGTGTATCATCAGATCGATATTTTCTTAACTTAGAAACATGAAACATATAATGTAACTTGGCCAATTCTTCAGGAAGAGCTAATTGACAAGCTACTGGTCTGACTCTCTTAAGAATCTCATAAGAACCAATATAACGTGGGCTGAGCTTACTTTTCTTCCCAAACTGAAGTATGTGTTTCCATGGCGATACTTTCAGGCATACCTTATCACCTACCTGATACTCAATATCTTTTCTTTTTAAATCAGCATAGGACTTCTGCCTATCACTGGCAGGTTTCAATCTTTGTTGGATAACTAGAACTTTCTCTTCAGTATCTTTCACAATATTAGGACCAATCATCTTGTTTTCACTTAATTCAGTCCAACATATCGGAGTTCTACACCTCCTACCATATAGGGCTTTATAAGGCGCCATACTAATACTAGTCTGATAACTGTTGTAAACTCCATCAGAGAAAGATAGTTATCCCAACTTCCTGGAAATTGTAACACACAACCTGGAAGCATATCTTCCAATATCTGAATAAATCATTTAGATTGTCTATTTGTCTGGGATGGAAAGTAGTACTGAACTTGACTTGAGTACCCAAAGCCTTTTGCAGACTTTTCCAGAATCTCGAAGTAAATCGAGGATCACGAACAGAAATAATAGATAGTGGCACCTTATGTAACCTTACTATCTAGTTCATCTGTAAGCCTATTCAATGAATAATCAGATGAACAGCCAGAAAGTGAGTAGACTTGGTGAACTTATCAACAATCACCCATACAACATCATACTTCTTTTAAGTGAGAGGAAGTCTAGTGACAAAATCCACGGTAATGTTATCTTATTTCCATTGAGGAATTGAAATAGGATGTAATAAACCAGATGGAACTTGGTGCTCAGCTTTAACTTGCCGATATGTCAAATATTTAGATACATAGTTCAATACATCATGTTTCATACCTAACCACCAGTAATGCTTCTTCAAATCTTGATACATCTTATTTCCACTAGGATGCATTGTAAAGACAATATTATGGTCCTTAAATAATAACTTTCTCTTTAATTCATCATTAGTTGGCACACACAATCGATCTTTATAATATAGATAACCATCTCCTTTCACAGAAAAGTTTGGTTGTTTGCCTTCTCGAATTGCTAAAATAAGTTGTTGTAACTTATCATCAACTTTTTGAGCATCACAAATTTCTTTCCTTAAGGTAGGCCTAGCTTTCAACTGAGCTATTAAATCCTCATTAGGTATAAGTTTTCTTTTACTCTGCTACACTGATAATGCTAAAATAGTCTTCCAACTCAAGGAATCAGCCACGACATTAGCCTTACCCAGATGGTAATCCACAATATAGTCATAATCTTTAAATAGTTCCAACCAACGTCGTTGTCTCAGATTAAGTTCCTTCTGAGTAAGCAGATACTTTAAAATTTTATGATCAGTAAAAATCCTACACTTTTTACCATACAAGTAGTGTCGTCATATTTTTAAAGCAAAGACTACCGCTGCAAGTTCAAGATCATATGTAGGGTAGTTTTGTTCGTGAGGCTTCATTTTCCTAGAGGCATATGCAACTACCTTTCCATCTTGCATCAAAACACAGCTCAAACCATTTCTAGATGCATCATTAAACATAACATATTCCTTACCAAAAGTGGGTTGAGTCAATACAGGAGCTTCAGTAAGCATTCTTTTTAGTTGATCAAAACTAGTTTGACATCTAGTAGGCCATTCATACTTCACTCCTTTTCATAGTATTTTAGTCAAAGGGGATGTAACTAGTTTGACATCTAGTAGGCCATTCATACTTCACTCCTTTTCATAGTAGTTTAGTCAAAGGGGATGTTATCACCGAGAATCCCTTTACAAACCGACGATAGTAACCTGCCAAACCTAGAAAACTTCTCACTTCTATCATACTCCGTGATGGCTTTTAGTTAACAATTGCTTCAATCTTACTGGGATCAATTTAATCCCTTAAGAAGAAACAACATGTCCTAATAAAGATACTTCCTAAAGCTAGAAATCACATTTACTCAGCTTAGCATACAACTGCTTTTCTCATAAGGTTTGTAACACAACCCGCAGATACTCAACGTGATTATGTTTATTCTTGAAATAGATTAGAATATCATCTATAAACACCACTACAAACTAGTCTAAATAGGGGCTAAATACTCTATTCATTAGATCCATAAATGCAACTTGAGCATTAGTTAACTTGAATGACATTACCAAGAATTCATAATGTCCATAACGAGTCTTGAATGCAGTCTTCGCAACATCCACTTCCTTTACCTGAAGTTGATAGTATCCTGATCGCAGATCTATCTTTGAAAATACTCCTACATCTTTCAATTGATCAAACAGATCTTTTATCTTTAGCAACGAATACTTATTCTTCACAATGACTCTGTTCAATTACCTGTAATCAATGAACATCTGGAGAGTATCATCTTTCTTCTTAACAAATAAAATCGGTGCTCCCCAGGGTGAGATAGTAGGTCGAATGAACCCTTTATCTATTAACTCTTGCAAATGAACCTTCAACTCCTTCAATTCAATAGGAGCCATCCTGTACGGTGCTCTGGATATAGGATCAGTGCCAAGCATAACTTTAATAGACAACTCTACTTCCCTTTCAGGAGGAAGTCCGAGTAGCTCTTTAGGAAACACATATGGAAATTCGCTTACCACTAGAATGTCTTGCAGTTTAACACTCTCTTTCTTAGAATCAATCACAAAAGCTAAATAAGCTCCACTCCCCTTCTTAAGGAACTTCTAAGCTTGCATAACAGATACCACATTAGCTAGAGAACCAGGACGGATGCCATGCATTACTATTTTAGATTGATCAGGTTTCCTAAGCATAACTGTCTTAGCACTACAGTCAACCATTGCCTGATGCTTGGATAACCAATACATGCCCAAAATCAAATTAAATTCATGAAAAGGCAATCTAATCAAATCCGCTATATAATCACTTCTTTGGATCATAATATAACAGTTTCTATAAACCTGATTAACTAGCACACTACTACCCAGATGACTATTTACATGAATATCGTACTCCAACTGATCTACAAGCATCACTTTATCAAAAATTTCTCCAGCATAAATATAAGAATGAGTGGATCTATGATCAATCAAAGCATGCATTTCAGAATCAAAGAGAAAAATCGTACCCGCAATGACTTCAGGTACATCCTGATCCTCACGAGCTTTCAAAGCATAAGCTCGAGCTGTAGTAGATGACACAGCAGGTTGATCAAAAGTTTCTGATATAGTATCTGGATTGGGTCTACTCTGTCCAAATCCTCCATGACCTCTACTGCGTCCTTTATTTCTAGCAGATGCATGAGAAACCTCTCTACTAACTTGTGATGTTTGAGGCTGTCTCATAGAACAATTGGCTATCAAATGCTCAGTGCTACCACATCAATAACATGCAACTGTAGCTCTCTAACAAGTACCCCAATGATGTTTGGTGCAATGAGGGCACTCTGGAGCACCAGAACCTTGACCCATAGAACCCCCTACCAGAATCAACCGATAAGGGAAAGTCATGTTGCTTTCCCCTAGCTATAGATCTCTGAGTAAATTCTTAAGCAGTGGAGGCACCTTCATAACTTCTTTTACTCGAGGACTGGCCTCCTCTAATAAGGCCTCTTTGCTGACCCCTTTCTCTCTTATCCATCTTTTGCTTCTCTATCTTCATGGCAGCTTGTACTAGCTGATGGTAACTCACTTGTTGTAAGAGAGTAATTTTTGCTAGATGCTCTTTAATCGAATCATTTAAACCATCTTCAAACTGATGATACCGAAACTTCTCAGTAAGTATGGGTTCAGGTACATACTTGCTGTTTCGATTAAATTCTCTGTCGTATTCAGTAACAGATAGTTTTCTCTGATTTAGGTTCAGAAACTGCTTCCATTTCACCTTTCTATAGGCTTCCGACATATACTTGGCTTTAAACTCTTGGAAAAACAAATCCCAAGTCAGAAACTCTGGTAATCGAGGATTTCTCAGAAGAAACTTCCACTATTCATAGGCTGCTTCTTGAAGAAGTGAGACAGCACAGTGCATTATCCATTCAGGTGGGCAACTAATCTCATCTAACACCATCTTCACTTTTTCTAATCAAAATTCCACCTTTTTAGACTCCTCCAAAGATGTTCTAGTAAATTTCTCAACTCTATATTTCTGCAACTGATCAATCGGAGCTTTGGGTACAGTCATATGATGTATTAACATCATCAAGTCTTGTGATAGCTTAACCCAAGCCTCCCCCTGAGCTGGAGGTGGAGGAGGTTGCACTTCCAGCTTCACCTCGATTGGCCCCAAAGGGTTTCAATATAGATGGACAAGATCACGCAGGATTGTTACTTTTTGTAACCTCGTCAACATCTTCTTGAGATTTTTCCATACTCAAATATAAAACCAAAATATAGGACAACCCGCATTTGGCCAAACAAAACTCTTATATCCAAGTATAAGCTATAGTTAAGCACTGGTTAAACCAGAATCGCCTAAACCATGCTCTGATATCAAACAATATAACACTCACATACCCCCTAGAAGGATATGCAAGTGCTACACAAAATAGAATTAAAACATACCAAATATTTCAAAGCACTTCCAAAACTCAAGCAAATATACATTACATATCATTAAATGTGATTTTATAAACAGAATATATCATACATATTGTGCTTATCATAATACATGCCATAAATTCAAAAGCCAACCTGTATTAAGGTTATTACAATCCATTTACATCAAAATATAATATGTCTCATTACATTCATTACAACTCAAAAACAACT
>JAOQML010000008.1:37175083-37189053 GCA_027568935.1 Erythroxylum urbanii | reverse complement strand
CCTTTTCACGTTCGATCCAAGATACGTAACTAAGGTTTGTTACGTATTACACGTGGCATCAGAGTGGTGACGTGATCAGGTGGTTAAAAATGAAGATTTTTCAATTTTTCTCCATAAGGTTCTCGGAGAGTTAACTTATGCTTTTCGGTTTTTTTGCTTATTATTGCATGAAATTGGTATAAAGGTATTTATCCTTGATAAACGGAGTGAAAACCGAAAAGCATAAGTTATGTCTCGGGTCTCATAAGTAGATACTTTAAGTTTTCATGTCTCGGGTCTCATGTTTAGTGTTCAGGATCATATGATAGTCACTCAGAAAAGGATTTTTAAGGCATTCTAAAGCCATTTTTTGTGAATTTTTGTGCAACGAACTTGCAATAAGGGAGATACATAAGGTTCTTCTATCTTGGGTGGTCAGTACATTGTCCGATGACATACAATAATTGCTTTAATGAGATTTTTCCTTTACGAAAGTCTCAAATGAAGTTTTCAGATAATGTCTTCAGCACGAGTATGTGACAATGAGATGTGCATTTGGGTTTTGCATTTATTGAAGTTATATTGTCACATACTATATGCCCGTAAAGAATGTGAGGATAAAATAAAGATGTATCCCTTATGTTTGTTGACTTTTTAAGTGTTGATGAGGATGTAGTTATCACAATGACCTTTCGAGTCATTATTTTGAATTGTTCTGCTTGCATGTTATGGGATGTCTGATAAGTATAAATTGCATCGTGTTTTAGGGCATAGTTTAATATGTGTTTATCCATTAATCTAATCATTTAGCATGTTTTTAGGTTAGAATTGTGTTATTTTATGGGTTAGTACAAGCTTTTGAGCTTAATTATTATGTCTTTGAGGTACCTTGATATGTTTGTTAGTATTTCAGGGTCAACATCGAAGAATGAAGAAGTTATAGAGACACTCATGCTGAAACAACAACCTACGATCACGGCACAACAGGCCACGATCGTGACAGAAGCGCTAGAGTCAGCCCACAATCGTGGCCCAAATAGAAACCTAGCACACGGCCCACGATTGTGGCAATCAGATGTGGCCCATGATCGTGGCCTGCAGGGCCACGGTCCTCGCCTGCGTCGAGTAGATGTGCAGATAATAAAAAATGTCAAATTTTGAGGGAGTCTTTGGACCTTTTGGACCCCGAAAAAATCCTAGGGCTTCCCAGAACATAAAAAGTATATAAAAAATAAGATAAAGAAGATGAAGCAGCTTTTGCATTAGCCACTTTGGAGAGAAACCCTAGAGAGAATTGCTAAGAGATTGAGAAAGAGAAGAAGGAAGAGAGAAGTGGAGAAGAAACCGACATCAATGTACTTCCTGAATTTGGAGTTTCCCAATGTCGCTACCTCCCATCTTAGTTTAGAATCGTATTTCCTGGTATTTTCATTTTTGTTATTGTATAGAATGGCGAATAGCAGTCTGATGAGATGATTGTGAAAATTGAGATATTCTATACTCACCTTCGGGTTTTTTTATCTTTGATTTAATAAAAACAAATTGTTTTATGTTTATTGGATGTATTATGATTGATTTCTATGATTGCATAATTTGATAATAGACTAAGAGGGTGAATTGAATGAAAAATAATAACATTACAAGAGGGAAATATGGAATATGTGAATACTGTAGGAGGGAACTTTCCTAGCCGTTACAATCCATACTCCCAGATGTATAACCCAGGCTAGAGGGATCATCCCAACTTGAGTTACAGAGGGAACAAGCAGCAGGATTTCTTTTAGAATAGGTCATAAGGTTCACAATAATTTCAACCAAGGCCACAAGCCTCTTCTTCCAGTTCAAGTATGTCTTTGGAAGAATTTATCATGACTTTTATTGCTAAAAAATTTCAATTTCAATAGAGTATTTAGCAACAGCTTCAACAGTTTAATCACGAGAAAAAAGCGAGCCTACAGAATGTGGAAAATCAAATGGGTTAGATGGAAGTAAGGCTTAACCGTCTAGAATCACAAAATGGAGGAAATTTGACATCTCAACTTGAGGTTAACCTGAAGAACGTTAGTGCTATAACCCTGAGAAGCAGAAAGGAGATTGAGGTTCCCAAGAATACTCCTCCAAGGATTGACAGTGAAGAAGAAATCGAGAATGAGTTAAGAAAGGAAGAACGCCCCTTATCTAATTCAAAAGTAAACTAAGAAAGTCCCAATATCGTTAAAACTAAACCTCCACCTTTTCCTGGAAGATTGGCAAGACTAAACAAGGAGATATTAGAGACTTTTTGGAAGTGGGCGTGAATATTTCTTTGCTAGATGCAATTAAGCAAGAATCAAGGTACACAAAATTCCTTAAGGAACTGTGTATGCATAAGAGAAAGCTGAGAGATGATGACAAGGTCATAATGGGAGAGAATGTGTCTGCGATTTTTAAGAAGAAGATGCCTTTAAAATGTCAAGATCTAGGTATGTTCATTATTTCATACAAAATTGGTAACACAACTATGTTAGATTTGGGAGGTTCAATTAATGTTATGCCTCGTTCAATTTATGCTTCCTTAAATATGGGCCCTTTGAAAGACACAAGTGTTATCATACAATTAGCTTATTGCACTAATGCTTACCATAATGGTGTGGTTGAGGATGTTTTGGTGCAGGTGAATAAGTTGGTATTTCCTACAGATTTTTATGCTATTGATATGAATGATGACACTTCATACAATCCAATACCTATCTTGTTAGGGAGAACATTTCTCAATATGGCTCAAAATAAGATAGATGTTCGTGAGGGCACCCTCACAATGGAATCTAATGGGGAACTGATTCATTTTAACATTTTTGATGCCGTGAAACATCCTCATGATGATCACTTTATTTTCTCTGTTGATGTGATTGATACTCTAGTGCAGGAAATGTTTAAATTGAGTTACAAGGATCATTTAGAAATTGTCTTGAATAAGTGTATGGAAGCAGAAGGCAATAATGATGTTGAAGTGGGAGAAGAGCTGGTTGAAATGGTAGCTACTTTGGAATCATTGGGAAGATTTACAAAGATGTATGATTTGGCTTCCATACAGTTATCCGAATCTTACCAGAAGTTATAATCTTCCAATGTGCAAGCACCTAAAGTGGAACTAAAGCCACTCCCTAAACACCTTAAGTATGCCTATTTGGGAGATGAGTAGACTCTCCCAGTTACCATTTCGGTGGAGTTAACTTCGGATCAAGAAGACAAGCCGGTTCGAATGCTGAGGGACATAAGAAGGCCATCAAATGGATAGTTGTATATATCTAAGGACTTAGCACTTCTAAATGCATGCATCATATTCTATTGGAGGAAGATGCTAAGTCTATAAGGCAAGCTCAACATAGGCTGAATCCTCTGATGATGGAAGTTGTGAAGAAGGAAGTGTTTAAGTTTCTCGGTGTTATGGTTATTTACCTGGTCTTCGATAGTAAGTGGGTAAGTAATGTTCAGGTAGTTCCTAAGAGGTCAAGAATCACAGTTATGACCAATTAGGAAGGTAAGTTAGTTCCTACCCGAGTGCAAACCTGGTGGTGAGTTTATATTAACTCTAGAAAATTAAACTTACCAACTCATAAATACCATTTTCCCTTCCCTTTATTGATCATATGCTTGAGAGATTAGCTGGCTATGACTATTATCGTTTTCTGTATGGCTTTTCAGGTTATCTTCAGATCTTGATTGCATCGAAAGATTAAGAAAAAATCCACTTTCACATGCCCATTCGGTACATTTGCTTACCAAAGGATGCCATTTGGATTATACAACGCACTCGCCATATTCCAAAAATGTATGGTGAGCATTTTTTCTGAGTATGTTAAGAAAATCACTGAGGTATTCATGGATAATTTTAGTGTTTATGGTTTTTCCTTTGATGAATGTCTTGAGAATCTTACTATTATATTGGAATGATGTATTGAAACTACCCTTGTGCTGAATTGGGAAAAATGTCATTTTATGGTGGATCAAGGTATAGTTTTAGGGTATGTTATGTTTGCTAGGGGTATAAAGGTATATAAATCTAAAGTTGATCTCATTTCTTCTTTACCTTACCCCTCCACTATGCGGGAAGTGCATTCTTTTCTCAGGCATATAGGTTTTTATCATAGATTCATCAAGGAATTTTCAAAGACTACCGCACCATTATGCAAGTTATTACAACAAGATGTCTCCTTTGAGTTCGATGATATCATAAGGAAACCTTTAACAAACTTAAGGAGCTTTTAACATCCCCACCAGTGATTCAACCACTAAATTAGGGCCTCCCTTTCTAGATCATATGTGATACAAGTGACTATGCAATGGGGAAATTATAGGATAAAGAGTGGACAAAGCTTTGCATGCTATCTATTATGCCTAAAATTTTTTTAACCCAACTCAATTAAATTACCCTACAACAGAAAAAAAACTTTTTTCTGTGCTTTTTGCTTTAGAAAAATTCGGTCATATTTTCTTATTGTTAAAGTAATTGTGTATTCTGATTATGCAGCTTTACGATAATTACTCACAAAGAAATAAGCAAAACCAACACTGATAAGATGGATTCTCCTCCTTCAAGAATTTGATTTGGAGATAAAAGATAAGAAGGGGATAGAAAATGTGGTTGTCGATCACCTCAGCCGGTTGATTAAAGAAGAAGATGGCATCCTTTTATGAGAGACATTTCTAGATGAACAATTACTTTTTGCCAATTTGACGCTACCATGGTATACAGATATTGTGAATTTCTTAGTTACTAACAAATTACTTGTTGGTTTGTCAACGACTTAAAGGGATAAACTGAGGAATGAAGCGAAGTACTACATTTGTGATGACTCATATCTATAGAGGCATTATGCAGATCAAGTCATCAAGAGGTGTGTACCCGAAAGTGAAACACTTTCGATCTTAGCCTTTTTCCATTCGTATGTATGCAAAGAGAATTTTGGAGTAAAGAAGACGACCCATAAAATTTCAGAGAGTGGTTTCTACTATCCCTCTTTGTTCAAGGATGCCTACATCTTCTGCAAGTTATATGACAGGTGCCAACTGTCAGGTAACCTATCCCATAAAGATCAAATGCCACAAACACCTATTCTTTTATATGAAAATTTTGATGTTTGGGTTATTGACTTTATCGGACATTTCCCTCCAACTTTGGGTTTTAATTATATTTTTTTTTGCAGTTGATTATGTTTCCAAATCGGTGGAAGCTAAAGCCACTAAAACTAATGATGTCAAAGTGGTTACAGATTTTATTAGAGATAACATTCTTTCTAAGTTTGGAACGTCAAAGGCAATCATCAACAATAAGGGAACCCATTTTTGCAATAGGGTGATGGAAACACTATTTAAGAAATATCACATCACACATAAGATTTCCACCTCTTATCATCCCCAAACCAACAGATAAGCTGAAGTGTCAAATTAAGAAACCAAATCGATCCTAGAAAAAAAAATTCAACCTAATAAAAAGGATTGGAGTATGAGGTTGGAAGACACATTATGGGCTTATAGGGTGACTTATAAAACACCAATCGAGATGTCTTCGTATAGACCGGTGTCTAGGAAGTTGTGTCACGTTCTAGTGAGATTGCAAGATAAGATGTATTGGGCTATAAAAAATGCAACATGAATTTGGATGATGCAGGTGTGCATAGGAAGTTGTAATTGCAAGAGTTGGAAGAGATGCAGAATGACTCCTATCAAAATGCAATGATATATAAGGAGAAGACGAAGGATTTTCATGATAAGATGATTTTAAGAAAAAGCTTCTCGGTGGGTCAGAAAGTGCTACTATATCACTCCAAGCTTAAATTATTCCCAAGTTATGTTCCCATTGGGTTAGTCCATTTGTTGTTACTCATGTTTTTCCTTTTAGTGCAATAGAGAAATAGAGTTTGAAAACTGACAAGACATTCAAAATGAATGGTCATTACTTGAAGCCGTATTATGAAGGCTTCCAAATGAAGGATATGGAAGTGTCGATGCTAGAAAACATGAATGAAGTCACTTGATGAGCAACATGGAGTCGAACTAACGACGATAAACAAAAGCATGACTTGGGAGGCAACCCAAAGGAAGTTGATTTCTGTTTATTTATATTTTCACATTTTCTATTTTTGTTAAATGCTCCATTTCTTACATTTGACGTTACATTGAGGACAATGTACATTTTAGGTGTGGGGGTGGGGATCTTAGTTTTTATGTATGTTGTTGAGCTTAATTGTTGATTATGTGGCGTCTTAGGCAGTTTTTCAATATCAAGTAAGCAAATAAACATTTTATTTTTTATTGCTTTTAAGACTATATAGTCATAATTAGAGCATGAATTGACTAGAAAAATCTATGAAAACTTTAACGTGTACTTTTTTTCTTGTGATTGATTAATATGTATTATCTTTAGAAGAGTGGTAACTAGTGTTAGACAAAAGCTAGTGAGATTTTGAGCCTTATTAGATTGACACTTCCATATGAATCTCATTGTCTTTTGCTTATGAGTGACCTTCGTAACATGTACATCCTGACTTTGCTTTGATTTTCTATTCAAGACTACATTTTTATCACATGCATTAACACGAAAATGATTAGGCATTCTTTATTTTTACAAGCTACATTAGCCAAATAACCTACCCATTAATATGAATTTTCCTTTGTTAAGCCCCTTTGAGCTTTATTAATCTTTCTTTTTGTGCTAACCAAACTAAATGCTTTAAACTGAACCAAATGTCCTACCCAAGCCTTAAAGCTAGTGGAGCATTTGTTAAATATTGATGACTGTGGATGTACAAAAGTATAAGTGTAGGGGTGTGCAAATTTGTGGGATGGTTATTATTATTGGGATACCATTTTATATTTTATCAATGAAATTCCCATATCGATGTAGCTTCTTTCAAGTTTTATAAAAAAATTTTTGAATAAAAGTGTCAAGGAGGAAGTACATCTGTTTTGAAAAGTTGTTAATTGTTGGTTTCTCCTCTTAAAGTTGTATTGAATGGGTGATTTAAGTATGTTGTTTATGAGGTAGATGTTATTTTTGAAGGATTACTCTTTATAGTTGCAATGTATTATTATCAATGATTTTTATGAGTGATTCCTTCTAATTAGTTATGTTTCATGTGGTTTATGGTGTGAGAGCTTAAGTTAAGCTGTAAAGTACAGTTGTTACATTCATCATAGCTGATAGTACACAATTTTAAATGAATGTTTTCTTTTGTGCTTGACGTTGCATTGAGTGCTACTTTTTCTTCACAAACTTGATGGCCTTTATGCTACACTACCCAAAACATATTTATTCTTACCTTTGCCCACATTAGAACCTTAGAAAAGTCCTTTGATTCATGAGTATGCATGTGACTTTTAGTGGTGGAGAAATGAAATGATATGCAAAGTTATGGAATGTCATGATCATAAATGGCGTTTGAGTGTACCTATGGATATATCTTATTTAAACACATTTAGTCCAAGTCTACCTCTAGACGGCTCAGTTTCTAAAGGTGATGATTATTGATTAATTATAAGTGGAAGCGTTGAATGTTGAGTTCATTCTATGGTTTTTGAAAGTTATTCATCTTTGTTTATGATTATCTATTCTTAGGAACTATGGAAAATAAATAAGTGTTTTGGTTTGTGACTTGGATTGTTATGATTTGTCTAAAGATGGTCAAAATCTAAGTATGAGGGAATTTGATATGTGCTTAACTGTTGATACATTTAATCCATTACACTTAGTGATTAGTGCTTTCAAATGCTTAAGACATTCACTTTAGGTTATATTTGGTTTTAGGAACAATATGGAAGCATAATGGCTATAGTGAGTTGAAAGCGCACTCTTTTAGCCATCTACTTTTGATGAACATTTAGTTGTCTTCAAGGAACAAGTGTCAAAAAAGATAACAATATAAGAAGAAAACATCAAGGTAAAGAATGCAGAAAAATGGCTTATAACCATACACAATTTTTCGTAACTATGAGACATATATCACAATCAAAATTTGATGGTATGTGTCGAGTGCATTGTAAAATTTACCTAACTTTGTACACTAAAAATTTGTATTTTTGGTGAGTCAGGATTGTATCCACAAGAATGTTTGGTAAATTTTTGCAATGAAAATAATTGATGTACAGTAATAAAAGGTGAGTTTTTGGGTTTAATGCAATCAAGAAAACAAAATAAAAGTTAAACTAATACAAGTAATTTATCAAAAACAGCCAAAAGTAAGAAAAGTGTCAAATATGTGTAAAACCCAATTCTCGAATCAATCTAGGCCCTACACACGATTAATCACATCTCATTGTTATAATATTTTCACACCTTTCTTAGGGCCATTGATCGTGGACTAACAAAACATTCTTCTAATCTCGATTTTCCCAGAAGTTTTGTTTAATTAAGAGGCACTTGTTAATTAACCTATCTACTAAATAACCTAGAACACAATCTCTAAATTTAATTGGGAAGCCACATTAAGAAACGGAAAACAAATCAATGTAGGTGGTAACCTCACAAGCTCAGGTTAACTTACCTAAGTTACATTGATCCTAATGATTTAATGTCAATAGTGGCTACTAATGAATTTCAAATACATTAATTACAAATTATATTCAAGTTTATAACAATGGGTTCATAATAAAATAATCCAATGAACGCACTAAGATCATCTTTACAACACCTAAATCATTCAACATAGAACAATAATAACATTCCTTCAAGAGGGATTCAACATATAATAAAGATGAGATAAGTTTAACCATGAATTGGGCGTCGATGTCTCTTCAAACCGATGTTGGAAAGCTTATCCTTCCATCTTCTCCATGGATCTCTGAGGAAGAAGAGCTTCTGTTGCCTCTCTCTTTCTACTGAAACCCCAAAAAATGAAGAATAAATCGGAATGTCTTTCGAACATCACAACATATTCCATTTATAGTGAAAAGTAGGTTTTGGGGATAGGTGGCATAAGACTCACGAGCGTTCTAGAGTGTCTCATAGCCTTGAATGACCTAAATGAGGCTTATAATCATAAGCCTCCTTTGTATAGGCGTGATTGGGTGTGTGATGCCTATGCAAAGGAGGCTCATGGTCGTGAGACATGTCTCACAGTTATGATAATTATGTATGGTCGTGAGCCATTTTTCTGTATTCTTCATGTTGATGTTTTCTTCTCGTGCTGTTATCTTCCTTGGCATATTCTTGTCTTCTCTTGCTCTAATCCTTCTCCTTCTTGTTCCATGAATACAATTGAATGTTAATCACAAAAAGATTGCTCAAAGAGTATGCTTTCAACTCAATATGCTTCCAAAAAGATTAGCCATTATGCTTCCAAATTGTACCTAAAACCAAATATGAACAAAAGTGAATATCTTCAGCATTTAAAAGCACTAATCACTAAGTGTAATGGATTAATGTATCAGCAATTAACCACATATTAGAAGCATGTTTGATTTTTAATAAATAAAAACGAAACTTAAATTAATTATGCCCTAATCAATATTAGGCAAATCTAAGAAGCATAATTTTAAACCTAAAACTTATTAAATAAAATAATGATTGAAAAATTAAAATTTGAAACATACCTGAGTGAAATTCCTACAAAAATTATCTTTTTAGATTATCAAATATGAGTTGTTCTTGTGTTCATATGCAAAAATATCCATAAACTAAAGAAAAAGAACTCAAATTAATTTTGAGAGGAAAAAACCTGAATGTTATCTCCATGATACTTTTATCCTATTTATAGTAAAATACTATAGGGTCTATTTCTATTTAAAATTAAAATGTAATTAATTCTTAAGTCTAGTTATAATTACAATTTAGTTTTAATAAATTGGGTTTCTCATATTTGATTACTAAATTTTCTTAAACTTCATAATTGAGTTTAAGTTAATTAAAATTAATTCCTCCTTTAAAATGTTCTTTATGTGTGGCCCATTAAGTTCCTATTACGTTGGCAGTGATATTAAATATAATTCTAGTTTATAATTAGAATTAGATAAATTAAAACCCTTCTAATTTTTCCTTAATTCTCCAATTAAGCAACTTATAGTCATAGATCAAGATTGACATCTAGCAATATGTCCTGACCACTAAATATTAGAAATGTCAAAGTGATTTATCTCAACTTATCCATACATAGGTATAATATATAATATAATCCTTTTGTCATTTAATATTCCAATTAGACATAGAGAATATAAAGTGTCAACAGTGTTTAAACTTGTCATTTTCTTTGGAAATTAAATAATTATATTTCAAAGAAAGGTAGGTACAAGTACCTTACAAAAGTTTGGTACAAAGCGACCATGCATACTAATATGGTTACTTAAAATATTTTTAAAAAAATTTACATTTGCCTAAGTTAATGAGAGGATATATGTCATTTCCATGAATAAATGGCAGTTTACCTCTTATGTCCTTACCCTGTTAAAACCTTTTTTGGTGCTTCCCTTTTTGGTACCATGCATAACAATCGAATATAAGGTAAAATGTGAGCAAACTGAACCAAAACACTCCCTTCCTCTCCTATTATGTTTGTCCAGCATAGTGTAAACAAGCTTCATTTCATCACTGTAGTAGTTTCTTCCCTTTAACTCCTAAACTAGTGAAGAATATTCTTTCACTTTTCTTCTCAGTATTTGAGGATCTAAAATTTTACTAAATTGTGTAACCTTTAGTGGTGGTGCCTTTTATTGGAGCTCATGGCTTATTTACTGTATTAATTTCTAAATCAGGAGCCTTCTAGCAAAAAGCTTATTAAAATCCTTTCCCAAGTAAATGTTGTCTTTTTATGGTCTAATGCATAATGCTCTTACATTCTAGGTTTTTGTCTATATGAAAATTAGGGTTTTAATGCTTGTTCCTCTCGAATTGACGTACCTTTGATTGGATATGCAACTTTACTTGTGTTAATAGAGGTAGGAGACGCAATCTAAATGTACATTATTTTCAAATATTAGTTCTCTAGGTTTATGAAAAACACATATAGTGAGATTTTTAGGTTCTCACTTAATGTTAAGGAATCTTCTACAATTCCTTTCCTTCCATAATTTATAGATCCCATAACTCAGGCTAATTTTGAAAATAAAATTGTCGCTTACTTTAGAGAGTTTGATATTTAAATCCTAGTTAATGGTATCATCCAGTGGTTGAGATAGGTAATGTAGATTACACCTATTTCTCTTCCATAACTTAGAGGAGTATGCACATAAGAATAAAATGTAGTCCCTAGTCTCCATTTAGGATTGACATATGATATAGAGAGCACAAGTAGTTCAAGTAATTTTGTCTAAGGTTAGGACTCTGTTCTTCTTTCCATCCATATAATGAAAGAAACCTTAGGAATATGGTTTTTAAACCATATTATCATATACCATTTAACTTCGTGGAATGTAGGACTAACTAGGGCTGTATAGGAAGCTAATGTAAATTTTACAGGATAAATGATTTTGTCTATTTTGGAAGGATTAGGGGGAAATTTGGAATGAATAGAGTAAGGTTAACCAAACCCTAGGGAGTGAGCTCTACTAATTGTCTCTTATCACTACTTTGACTCTAGCATTATGGTGGGGAGTTTTGTAGAGTGTTCAATGAAAGGTGGAGATATAAAGTTCCAACATCTGTCTAACTGTCATACCAAAAACTTGATTGCTCTCTATTAATAATCATATGCTTCATCTCCTTACATACTGCTTCCCTCAAACTTAAAAGGAATTTGGTAGTAGTGGAAATGCTAGAATTAGGTTTTAAGTACTAAAAATTGGATTCTTTAATATACTCCTCACGCATTTACTTCAGATAAAGTGCTTCTTTGTTATTCGAGAAGCTCCATATTCTCTTAGCCATTGGTGTTTTATTGGAAACCTGAATTAACTAGATCACAAGTCCCCCTTAAGATTTAGGGACTCATATCTCTTTCCATTTGACTTTAGGAGTCCCTTTGCTGTTGCGTAATCTACTTCATAAAAGATTTCTCAAGATTCTTTCAATATACTTTATAATCTTGATAGGTAATGCCACATGAGAAGTCCAATAGATATGTATACTATTTAGAACAGAATTTATCCTCCCTGTATAAGATAAACTCCTACACATTTAGTTGCTAGTCCTTTTTAGGATAGCATTAATAGTGATTTACAATCATTGTAAGTTAATTAATGAGAAAATATAGGTAAAAGAAGATATTTAAAGGGAATTTTATATTACTGAAGTCCAAAATTATGTATCAAGCATTGCTTTAGTGAATTGGAGATTAAAAAGATGAATATCTTCCTTTTATCCCTAATGATTGAAAGGCTTAAGATGTTTGAGAATTATTATATGCAGTCTAATAGTAGTTGCATTGATTCCTTATCAGCTCCACAAAGAACTAGTAAATCATCCACAAATGAGAGGTTAAAGTGCTTAACTATCTATTATTGTGAAATTTGAAAGGCTTCCCTTGAGAAAGGTTATAAAAGATCCTCCCAGGAAGCACATTTATAGCTAAGGCAAATATGTAAAGGGATAAAGGGTCACCTTGTTTGATCCTTTTAGCCTTTTGAACATATAAGTAGCCTATCCATTTATAAGCACACTAAATGATGCAGTGGATATACATTAAAGTACTTAGTTGATGACTTGTGGAGTACACCTAAAGACTTGCAAAGCATGAAGGATGAATTTCTAATTAAGAGTATAAAAGGCTTTAGAAAAGTCTAATTAAGAGATAATCCTTTAAAATTTCAAGTGCTATTAAGATATTATCTTCAATATAATGATCTAAAATAAAAGCAAGCTGAGAAAATTTGTTTAATACGTTCATAAGAGGCATTAGGATTAAGGACAAAATCTTGGAAATGATTTTGCAAAGAGTATTACATATATGTCTAAAATCCTAAAAAGATGAGCAGTTAGGAGTTCTAAGAATAAGGCAAAGAGAAGTTTTGTTTAGCTCATTGAATAAGGTTTCTTAATCGAAGAATTATTTGAAAACATTATAAGCATGAGGTTCCAATAAGTTCCAAGAACTTTCGAAGAAATAAGTATTGCATTTTTCAAGTCCTAAAGCTTTAATCCTTCTTAAGGCTAAAGAGGACAGTCCTAATCTTTTGGTTGGATACAGGTTTAACAAGGAACTAATCTAAGTTTGGGTAAGTGAGGGTGAAATGAATTTGGAAAGGAAATAGGGTGTAATAGTCGGTTTCCAAAACTACTGAGAGTTAGATTGTTAGATTACATAGTCATATGAATTACATCATATTAGAATGAATTTGCTACACTTAGGATATGATTTTTAAGATTTCGTTCACATGTATAATATGAGCATACACACATGAATGTTGATTTAGAAAAAAATTGCACTCAATTGACATGTTCTAGGGTATGAAAGTTTCTAAATAATTGTGACATGATTGTGCATTCCTAATGTCTTGTATTTTGATTTACAAATAAAAAGAATTGATGGCTTATAATTAGTAATTTGGAGTTATTTGTCACAATTGGAAGATTGATGGATTAAAATGCTCATTTAGACTAGGAAAAAATTTAAAGTAGCGAGATAAGTTGACATGTGGGAATTTAGGATAACTAAGCCTATAAAATGAGTGGCTTATAGCAGTAAACTTGAGTGACAATTGACCTAAAGAATTGAGTGACAAATGGAAGAGGAACTAAGTGACATTTGGCAGTCTAAAGAGTGGACATGTGTCTTGCTTGTTTTCATGACAAATGTCTTTAAACTATCCTTACACCTACACCATGTGACAACACATTCAGCTTCTTTGTCATGTTTCTGTTGTACTCTTTCCCTCTCCTTCCTCTCATAGCTGAAACTCACACCTCACCCACACCTTTGGATTATTACTCTAAATTTTGTCCACTACCACCTCAAAACCTTTGTCAATTTCTTTAGAAAAATAGCTATATTATGTTGTCCTATTCCTTTCTTTGTTAAAACTCATCCTAATCCCTCATAGTTTTTAAGATGATATTGTATGCATGTGAGGCAAAGCAGGCTTGA
>JAOQML010000008.1:37141704-37152033 GCA_027568935.1 Erythroxylum urbanii | reverse complement strand
TGGAATAAATAATTATAATTAACATAGTATAATAATATTTCGTTAAAATGTATGCTAAAAATTTGACTACATTTTACAAAACGTAGCTAAAAATCTTTTGCAACGTAGCTAAATACAATTAGCTACGTTTTTGAAAAAGTAGCTAAAATTTGTTAGCTACGAAAACTAAACGTAGCGAAAATATATTAGTGACGATTTTTTAAAACGTTGCTAATAGTTTTTAGCTATTAGAATAAAGCGTAGGCAAAAACAATTAGTAACGATTAGTGAAAAACGTCACCTATAGTTTTCAGTTACAGGGATTTGGTGACGTTTTTTGCAACGAATATAAATCATCGCTAATTACTATTAGCTACAATTATGGAACTTTTAGTGACGAATTTTTCATAGCCAAATGTCATTTTTGTTGTAGTGTATGTATCGGTCTGTTGTCTAGGTTCAAGTAACCAATGCCCACCTTTAGCGTGAAAACAAATTCTTTAGTTAGCTGAACTCATTATATATTACATGAAATTTGATTACTTTCTACCATACATTAACTAACTTGTTTTCTAAATAAGTAGTTCAAAAAGGTTGATAGCACCATTCAGGCACAACAATCTGTACTCTGAGAACTAAATGGCATCATCTGCTAATAATTTGCTCCAAATGTTTTCTTCTCATACAACAATGTTGAAAATAATGATGTCCATATTTTCTTGTTCTTTTTTATTTGAAGTCACAACTTTCTAAATCATGTTTACAGTCCTTTGCATGTCCTAATTAGGCTTGATCCAATGCAACACCTTAACTTCATGTAGAATTTAAAAGGAACTCTTGCTCTTTACTATCAGAATAGCAGTGGGAAGAAGATTCAGATGGCCTCTCCCGAAAGAAAAGCATAAATAAAGGAGAAAGCATAAATGATGGCATGTAAAGTAGATGGAGTTGATGAAACAGAGTTAGAATATACATGGAGAAAGGTACGCAGAAAGTAAAAATTGCTGTACAAGTATTCTCGATTTGGATGCGCATTCTTTGTTCATGAAAGCCGAGCAATAAGAATTACCAGCTTTGGCCCTATCATGGCTGGGCCGTTTACACTAAAAATGTAACTTTGTCCTGATTGAACATGATAAAATATTAATTTCGCATGCATAATTGGCGGTTCCTGTTCTCCACTGATCAAGCGTGTGAAAAAGGATAAGAAGTAAATGGTCTTCTTTACAGCAATACACCACTCGACAAGAAAAGAAGCATTTGAAAACTAAAGTAAATCAAAAACATTTTGAAGAGCCATACACACACTTGTAGATGCTGAAGTCGCCTCCCAAGTCCCATGCCTTTATTAATTCGGCTCTGTCCTTTGCTGTAAACTTCCACATGTAGAACAAAGTTTTGTGTTCGAATTTTTGTGAAATTAGAAGGTTATAAACTGCTTCTTTCAAATTTATGCCACTGTAGCTAGGATGGGTCGTGTCAAGAATCCACAATGCCCTAGAGGAAGATGGTGTTTCATGCTCTTGAAAATGGTGGTTGTATGGCTGAGCATGTTCGCTGAAGTTAACGCAGACGATCAAATGGCAGATTCTGCTGTCGGTCTGCTATGCATAAGTGATTGTGCTACATGTCCAGTCATATGCTCAACCCCTCCTCCATCAGTTCAGTCATATCCTCCGCCATCTCACCACTACTACTCTCCACCACCCCAATCTTACTATTATTCTCCTCCACTGCCGTCTCCGTCACGGTCACCACCATCACAATCGCCGCCGCCGCCGCCACCACCACCACTACCGTCCTCTCATCCTCCGCCGCCGGCACCTTCATGGTACTCGTCTCCTGTTATTTATTATAACCCACCACCGGGAGGTAATAAAGCACCGCCTACGACGGGGACTCCGGGACAAGGACAACATGGATACCCTTATCCTTACTATTACTTTTATGCCTCGAAGGCCACCTCACTCTCTCTCCACACTTCTCTTTTATACTTTCTGTTGCTGTTCTTGCACGTTGTTTACTTCGAGATCTGTTGCCGATGAGGTGTTTACATGTTCTATTTCTTCAAGGGAATGAATGGCTAAATGCCTTAAACGTTGTGTACGCGATGGTGTATATATTGAAGGGAGTCCAACATCAATTGCAACCGTGTAGAAAATTATCAAGGTTAATGTAATCTCATTGTTCTTACAACGATTAAGAAGATTCTAATACAACTTTAGTTTGAATTTATTTCATTAGCAATGGTAATGAGATATCAAATATTATATGGGAAATCATAGCTCATTACCTTAGCAATCATATGTTGATTACAATTTTAGCACTATTCTTTTTACCAAAGAGGGGGAAAAGAATAATCCTTTGCTTTTTGATAAATCGGAAAACTAAAACCTTAATCCTTATCGCATCAGAATGATTGGTTCCATCTATGTGATCTAATGGTCTTTTCATAAGATCCCAAAAAGGAGCTGGTGGTTGCCTAAAATAAGTGTAATTAGATATTTCCTAATATTTTTACAAATATCTAAGCATCACCAAAATGAAATTTGTTCTAAAATTATTTATATCTTCAATTACATTTCTTAAGTAATAAAGACTTCAGTCATCAACCCATGTAATTAAGCTAGGCTTAGGGATAACTGTGTTAGCATGTGATGTCTTTAATTTTTTTTTCCGTGTATGTCTAACACAAAATTGATACGAATACATTTGGGCTCAAACTTATAATATTTAAACTATGTAAACTCGAACTCATAAGCCAAAATCTGTTTTTCATATAATTACAATCTTCATAACAAATTAATACATTTCAATCATTATTCTAAATCAATTATTCCTAAATTTATCTTCTTCCAACCAAATTATTAGAACTTGAAGTTCTACATTAGCATGTGTGAATTAAGATGAATTAATCAACTCTTAGTGTTAAAAAAAAAACTATGTTTGACAAAAAGCAGCAATTGAAAATTTGAACCAGATGGACCAAATTACACCATTAACTTATAACCTGTTAGTTAACGATTTTTTTATATAAAATATCTCTTATAAAATTGATTGAGTAATTCATAAATTAAATCATCTAATATTAACTCATAAAACAATCGATTATTGGATTAGTTTTGTCATGCCTTGAACTAAATTCAATTAGATTGTACCTATATTGGACCAACACTTACTAATAAGGCTTAATCTCTCAAGCCTAGCTATTAGATTAAGGTTTATAACAAGAGAAATTCAAGAAATTAACAAATAATTCAATACACATATTTCTCTCTTTATGTAGAAATTTTAATAAATCCAACATTATGAAATTACTCTCAAACTCGTCTAGGTTCTTATGCTTTAGCTGTGTATGTACTCTAATTCTTGAAAAATACACAAAGCCGGGGAATATACATCAATTAGGTTTTATAGTAAAATAAATATAACGATACACTCATTCTATTCTATATGCTATAAATATCCATAAATTTGCCTAAATCTCTAACCAGTTTCTTAAGAATAACAATCAAAGAAAGATTCCATAAGAATGTAACACTTACAAATAATTATATAAATGTAGCACAAGTAATGGTAACTAGCCAAATGATTCTCTATTTGTAACATCCCACTTTCACCTAAAATGTACTCGTACATCACGAGGACATTTGGGCACATGCCCTGTGAAAGCAACATGTTAGGACAATCACATTAACCCAGTAATTTTTTTTTCTCATTATCTCTAGCAACAACAAATCTCAAGCAAACTAGTGTTCAATTTAAACCATTTCATTTACAATCATAACCAGTCATAATCGTCATTACACTTTACAATTCAGAATTTACACATATACATTGTATAACAGTTGTAAAATACAATTCAATTACTAAAATCACTGAAGACATATGCAGGTGCAAATTGGTCTCGACCCCTAGCTCATGTCTGATTTTAGTAGCTATACTCCAATTAGGCTAATTGGATATCTCTTAAATCTTGAAAATCAACAATGCAATTTTGGTGAGTTTTGTGAACTCAGTCATATAATACTTATCAATTTGTATATGCACATGTGACTCACTTTCATTGTTACTTTGTTATGACCGAACGCTTTGTTAACTGTCCCGTATCTTTTATGGATACCGAGCTCATTGATAACTATCTCATATCTGTTGTAGATACCAGACTCATTTTATATACTGAGCTTGTGTCTCTTTATGCACATTTATGAGTTTTAAGCTTTTTTTCACTGGTCACTCTGGTCACAACTCCTTTATCTGATCATGCATATCATGTAATGAAATGCATCATTTCTCATTATATGCAATCAATCACTTTCATTCATTTCACATTGTCATTCTCACAATTTCATTGGATCTATCCAGCATTCAACATTTCGTTGAGTACACTTATTTCTTTCAAATTCACATTCAATTATAAAAACTTCCAATACAATCTCAACTATCAAACTCCTCCAACTATCAATATCCAGAATCATCACGTTCACATCAACAACATTTCAATAACTAAATTTTAAATAGATATAAGTCAATATTAGTGAGAACATCTAGGTTGACTCACATTATGCTCCAGATAGCTATTGCTTTGAAGTTGCGGCAATGTCTAGACGACGATGTTTAATCTTGTGTATCTATGTTTAAGCAATACACACGTATTGTACACACATTACTAATTTGATCAATCACATAAGCATTCAATCGTACATATATGTATATGTGTAATGTATAAGGTATGCTCAATTTGACTATTCCGGGTATGTTTCCTTTATTAACATCTCTTGATCATTTAAAAATTCTGATTAAATTATGAATAATAGTGACCATAATTATAGTTCGATTATTGTGACAATATGAAGTAGACACTAATTAATTGAATATTTATTGACAAAATTTTTTGTTACAACAAGTAAAATATTATGTGACGATAAACCAGTTCGTCACAACAAGAAAACAATATTAGTAACCAAATTATGCTTTGTCACAACAAATAGAAAATATTAGTTACCAATATATGTTTTGTCACAATTGTAATTAATTCCCTCCAAAATTATTTTGTCACTAAATTTCATAGGTTTTTAGTGACAAAACTTGGTGATAAAATTTTAACACTATTAATATATTAATAGTGATAATTTAATTATGAAAGAAACTAAATTCCCACAACTACCATTGTATTAGTGACGAAAATATAAATTATCACATATAATCCAAACAATAGTATCAGTCAATTATCTTGTCACAAAAAACTTGTATTTGTGATAAAACAATAGTTAGTCACAAAAAAATTGTCACTAATGTCTTAACTCTTGTAGTGAGATTGCACTTAGGTTCATAGCTCAAATATACTTGATTATTATAATATCATCAATCAATCATTCACCAATGTTATTCTAGCATTATATGATCATATAATATCCAAACTCTCATTCATTCTTACTTGATACATTACTCATCTCCTTACAATCACATTAATATTTCTAAGAAAACTTTTATTCCTTAACCATCTCTAAATTTCTAGATTTTAAACACCTATTATCAACAATCCCTTCACTATGTTATATCCTCAATTACATCCTATACATATCCAACACTTTATCAACTTATTCAACCTCAAACTAGGTTCATTTCAAGTCCCATTTAAGTCTAAATGCATCATAAGAAAATATCTTACCATTTGTTGTTTCAAACATCACATAAAAGAAGAATAATTCACGTTAATATCCTTCCCACGATCGCGGGTTATAAAATTCCAAAAATTCCAGCAATTCTTCTTTCAATTTTCTAGATTTTCAACTCCTATATGTTACATCCAAACCATCTTATGCATAGTTCATCACTTCTACATCATTTCCTCTTCATTCTCACCTCAATTTTCAACTCAATACCATCCATGAATCATTGTTTATCAATCATACAAAAACAGAACATAATCTTTGTCATTTACTATCATACATAAATCTTATTTTTTCTCATTTCAAGAACATTTCTCAAACACCTTTCTTAAGCATAAATTTCACCTTCACTAGACCTTAAATCCCAATCTATTTCATCTACATAACAACTTAAAATCCAAGGTTTTCATACTTTTAAAAAATAGAACATAAACAAGGTTTTCATACTCTAAAAAAATAGAACATAAACATATACATTTATTCATCAACGTTCATCACTTATTCATCACCATTTTCACTATTAATCATCCCTAATGATCATCATAAATGCTTCTTTTTAACAAACCATGAAGAACAATATTTAACTTACCTGTTTAACTCCAAGCTCTTCAAAACATCATGTAAACCTAGCTTCTTCCATGCTACATGATCATCAACTTTTAAGGTAGAATAGGCTAGGTAATACAGTGAAGATAACTAGTTATTGTAGTGAGTTATTGAAAGATGGTGGCAAAACTCAAGATCGTGGGTTAACTTAGTTCCTTCAAACTCGCACGATCTTCAATATACAAAGTTGGAATAAGCTGGGCTTTTAGTAACAAGATGAAGGGATAACAAAGATCTTGAAGTGGCTAGTGTTGGATATTAACAAAACTCACGTTGTGATTGAGGTTTTGAAGGTCATAAATGGAGAAAGAAAAGAAGAAGATGAGAGTTTGTAACAAATTGAAAGACAATGAATATGTTCTTGCAAGATGAAAATATTGTGGGTTTATAATATGGTAACTAAGTGCTTGGTGAGTGTCATGACACTTACCACATAAAGAATCAAATTAAAATCTTTTAATTATGGTACCCAATACCATTTAATCTCTAGTCCATTTGTCACCTAATTTTCAATGTCACATGTCAATAAATCCTAAAGTCACTTATCAATAATATCTACTGCCATTTGACACTTATTTCTCCTACCATTTATCAAATTTTCATGTCACTTGACATTTTTCCTAGCCCAAAAATACCCATAGTTTTAGAAAATTTCCAAAATTTCACCAAAAATTCTAAATTAATATTTATACTCACCAAATCAATAATCAAGACTTAAAACTCACTATTCACATCATATTCATTTTAAAAATCATTTTTACCCTGGAATATGTCAAATGAGTGTAGGTACAATCTATGTAATGTGCATAAAAATAAATATTCACGTGTGTGTATGCTTATGTTATCCCTGAGCATGAAATGCATTTCCTATTTTCTCAACAATATTTCTCATGTATAGTTATCTAGGGTTCTAACCCTTAGTATGGGAAAACGAGATATTACACTATTCATACCAAACTTAGGCATCGACTAATTCACCATGGTTAAGGAACTAGTACATGCCAAAATTTTTTCATGAATAATGCATCCTAGAGAATGAAAAAGTGTATGCCTCATTTTATGTATTGACTAATTTGATCTAGTCCCATATATCGTGCTTAGGAAACATAATGGTACATGTCCCTTTCAAGATGAGTTGTTTCATTACAAGTGAATCTTATTATTGTTTGATTTGAGGCTATAAAAGGATAGTAGATGTGTATGCATGTGAGGTATGACGAAGAGGTCTAATTGGTGTTTGTAGACACCCAAAATCATAAGTCATAAGCCTACGAATCTCTGTATGTATATAAATTATAAAAAGCACATACAATTTACATAAATTCAATCCTTAGAATTAACAAAAAAAGAACCTTAATTTCACTGAATGCTTCAAATTAACATCTCCATAAATCTATTAAACAATAAAACTAAAAGTTTGCAAAATTTAATAAACACCCAATAAGTTATTTAATATGCATAAATAACATAACAAAATAAACTTAGAACGTCTTAAGGGGTGCTTGGCTTATGGGTTTGGAAATGAATTAATAGGTATGGAATGAATGCAGGTTGTTATTTATATATTATGATTATAGGGCATATCTCACTTTCGAGGAATTATCCATACTCCTCATAAATTAGTGGAATGAGTTTCATTCCTAGGTTTAAGTAAGTGTCACCGGCAGGACAATCTTTGTCACGTTGGTGACAAGAGGTGTCATAGGCGTGACACCTCTTGTCACACCTGTGACTTAAGAAATTTTTATTTCTCAATATTTTTATCAAACCAACTATTATCAATAGTAATGGTAATCATTCATTCCTTTTAACCAACCATCATAATTATAATGATTAGACCTATTCCCATTCCTCACTATATTCATTCCTATTCCTATTCTCATTCTTCCATATGAATCAACCGCCCCCTTAGATATCATAGACTACTAGCTTTCCTACAAAAGGTATCATAAATCATTCTCTTTTAGGAAAGATTTTTCACATTATCCATATCTTATGGATGTTGATTTAATTTACTAGAATGACCTCTCTTTCCTCTCTTATATGTCTCTTCATCCTTACTTGTTGCTATTCTGTCAGGTCTTAGTTTAATTTCTCATAAAAATATATAATGACTGAATTTGTTAAAACTAACTCTACAAATACATTTTTGAGACATTAGTTGGCTAGTATGAGACACTAGTAGAAAAATGTCAGGTATTAGGAGCACTGATTGGCTCATATGTGACTAATATCCCTATAAACTCATAATAGATACTTAAACCCAATTTTCTCCTAGATTAATTTACTAATATGGTGCATTGGTCGATCAATAAGCTTGAATTAATGTTAAATGTAATTTTGTTAATCATGAAGAATTATCTTATCTTTGTATGGCCTCTTAAATTAGTTCAATATAGTGCTTTTGTTAAATGTTATATCTAAAATATCAAAGTTTTCAGTGGTGACAACATAATGAACCTACACTCTTCTTTAACTAAGCTCTCTTATCTGCGTTTGATGTCTCCTACTGATTTCTTCTTATAAAATCTATATATTCCTCTTAGCTTATCATCACTTTTTGAATCATCTCAACTCAATATTTTTGTCAAAAGTTATACTTAAAGCTTCAAAAAGTGTTTAGTGGTGAAAATAAATAAAAATAACATGATTTTCTACCAAAGTTTTTATTCTTCCTTAAGTGTTATCACCATAATTAGTTGATCCTACACTTTCTATTCATCAAATATCAATATACAACTTAATTAACCAATATTAGAAAAAATTCTTAAGGTGTTTAACTATATCAAATCATAATATTATAAGCTCAAAATTTTGGGTCTCACATTCTCTTTCCCTTAAAATAAGTTTTGTCCCCAAAACATAACTCACCTAGAACTCTTAATACTGTTACTTAATTTTCAAAGAATAAGCCACTCGTCTTTTCATGTTTAACATATATAAGATAATAAAACTTAAGTTTAAAATCATATCCTATTGAGTAAATTAAGTGACAAAAGTGACTCACTCATTCTACTCCCAATCATCTCCCTATAATCTAGGATCATAGTCTACCTTAAGCTCTATTAAAATTACGTGATGCCTTGAACCTAAGCTAACTAGATTGAGCTTGTAATGGATTGCCACCTAATGTTAAGATTAAATTTAAAGCCTTATCATTGTTCTAATACTTTTAACTTTTAAAGTCGTAAAATTTATCAAAAAAATAATTTAATGGACATAATCCTCTATCTATGTAGAAAGTGTTAAGTCAAAAGGACTTTACGATGATTAATTTTGATGACAATTAAATAATAATAATGTTAGAAACAAATGAACGTTTTTAACAAATGTGTTAAGTGTGCAGACAAAGTACACAACACAGACGCAAAAGGAAACACAGATGCAGACGCAAAGACTATATAGACGCAGATGCAGATGCAAAGTAAATATAGACGCAGATGCAGATGCAAAGTCAATATAGACGTAGATGCAGACGCAAAGTCAATATAGACGCAGGCACAGATGCAAAGTCAATATAGACGCAGGGGCATATGCAAAGTCAATATAGACGCAGGCGCAGACGCAAAGTCAATATAGATGCAGATGCAGACGTAAAGTCAATATAGACGCAGACGCAGACACAAAGACAATACAGACACAGACGCAAAGGCAACACAGACGCAAAGAAGACATAGACGATACCACGATGATACATTAGCACGTCAGAACAGTTATTCAGTCAAAGTTAGTTATAGAACTTAACTAAATGATGGTTATCAAGAATCAAGAAGCGGTTAGAGACGAAGGCTATAAATACTAGTCGTAGTCGAAGAAGTTATAATCTTAGAAAAAGTTAGAGAAAATTCGTACAAATCTTACAATTTAGAATAAAGTGATCTTTGAGCGTTCAGTGCTTACTTAGAATAGAGTTAACCCTACTGTAACAAAAGCTCATAATCTTTTTCTAGTGAGAGAAAGGAAAGGCTGATAGCCTGGAGAGGCTAAGATAGCTAAAAAATACTTTGTAAGAGACCTGAAGAGGCTCTAGAAGGGAAGAAAGAATACTTGTAATCGTTTGGAGAATAGTGAA
>JAOQML010000008.1:37127092-37140912 GCA_027568935.1 Erythroxylum urbanii | reverse complement strand
TTGCTGTGATTCCGCGCAAGCAAAGCAACTATCTTGGAATTGGATACATAGTGTCTGCCATTGTAAACATTTTGGTATGGAACAGAAGGGGTTAACAGTTCACCTCCCTGACTTCCTCAATCACCATCACTTATTTCGGGCTGAGATCATCCATTCCACAAACATGAGACTTAAGGACATCAGCTAAAAGACACATGTAGGGATCAGGGCAGGTCAGCCAAGTTCAAGGTTAGCACCACCTCAACAGGCACAAGAGGAATCCACCAATGGAGAATCCAAGGAAGAAAAGGAAGAAGAACAAGATTGGCAGAAGGTTTTGGATGCAATCACCGAGACCAACAAAACACTTGCGGAGCTGGCAGGCACATAATGACACCAAAGTCGGTATATCCGATGGATCCATCGATATTTCGAGTCTCAAGGCATTCAATTGCCACCTCCGACATCATCACGACCTCCATCTCCTTAGGATTTATACTTAACCCAAATTTTCTTTTCCAAATTAGCCTTCAGTTCTATTTTTATTTTTATGTTTATTTTTATTTTTATTTGTTTACTGTCACTTTAAATTATGTTTTGTCTTTACTTATCTTATGTGATGTGTGCCTCCTTCTCATATTGAGGATAATGTGTTGTTCAAGTGTGGGGAGGGATTCTGTGTTTTTTTCTTTTGAATGTGATTTTGCAAACTGTATGTTAGTTATTAGGTTGCATTGTGTGAACTATTTGAATGTGTCAACGACTTAGATGAGTGAAATTTGTTTAATTTTGAACATAGTCTAGTAGGTTGTAAGTGATCATTAGCTCGCAAAATTAGTGAATTAGGGTTCATTAGATAAATATGCAACTTAATTAGGATTTAGTGTAAATTTAGCACCTCATAGGTTGTCACATTCATTTATAATTGGAGGCCCTTTAACTTAAGTAGCTTGCTAGTATTTTTCATGAAAACGAATAGCTAAAAACAACTAGAGAAAAAAATTTTGTTAATAAATTACTATTCTGCTGACCTTCAGGTTATGAGTAGAGCTAGTATCTAGTTGAAAATGTGATAATAGCTGAGTAACCGGATCGACACGTATCATAAATGTGTGCCTTCGCATCAAAAGACTATAATGACATTTAAACCAAGCTGTTAATAAATGACTTAGTCGAGTAACCGGATCGACATTCATCACCAATGTTTGCCTCCAAGTAAAATACTAAGTCCATGTTATTATTAAATAAAAAAAGTGTGTTCTTAATAAAAACCTACCGGACTTATAATAAGCTTGAATTTTCATGAAAATGTACTTAGGAATAGTTACAGAGTCTAAAGGACCAAAGAATTATTAATGTGTGTGGACAATTAAAAAGGGTAATTGAATTAACACTTAGACCCCAATTAACTTGTATATTTAGTTCAAAGCCCTTAGACATAGATTTTGCAAGTTAATGATTAGATATAACTTGTCAGAATGTGTTCAAGATTAAATTTATTTCATAAAGTTGAAGCCATTGTCCCATTTGTTTTGCATTGTGTGCTTCATGTTCGTTATGTTTGTTGTTTTGTTTGCTTGAGGAAAAGCGAACGTTTAAGTGTGGGGATGTTAATAGTTATTAATTGCATTGTGTTTTAGGGTTTAATTTGTTAAGTATTTAGTGTTAAATTGAGTGTTGAGTGTGTATTTATGTGTTAATTGTGTTAGTTGATGTGTTTAAGTGTTTTTTATGGGTTAGTATAATCTTTGACATTAATTGTTATATTTTTGAGGTATTGATAGGTTTGTTAGTGTTTCAGGGTAAACAGTGAAGAACAGGGCCACGATCGTGACAAGACGATCCAGAGCAGCCAGGCCATGATCGTACACAGGGGTGCATGGTCAGATAGAAAGTTTCCATTCAGGCCACGATGATGCACATCAGGCCACGATCATGACAGAAAGGTTTAGGCCTTAGCCACAATCGTGGCAAGCAAGGCCATGATCGTGGCCTACATCGTACTAAAGCAAAATTTTGAATTTTGTAAGATTTTTTGGACCATTTCGACCTCGACTTTAACCCAAAGCGCCCAAAGTATAAATAGAACATTTTCAGGCAGATGAAGGGAGCCTAGAGAGTCATGCAAAAGAGATGTCACATCATCCAATTTCGAAAGAAAACATAGAGAGAAATTGAGAAATTAAGGAAGGAGACGAAGGAAGAGAGACACGGAGACGAAGGTAGACGCGACATACTTCCTGGAACAGGTGGTTTCCTACTGTCGCTACCTCCATAAATTCCATTGCCAGCAGTATTTTCTGTTTATTCAATTTTATTGATGTATGAAATTGCAATATGCGTTGAGAATCAGTTGTGTTGAATGTTGAGCTTTGTCTATACTCGCCTTCGGGTTTTTTAATTCTTGAGATTAATAAAGTTTAATTGATTGTGTTATTGTTGATTTAATTGTGATTCAATTTCTGTTCACAATAATTCGGCAATAAACTAAAAGGGTAAGCCGAATGAAAATAATCGATTTAGGCTAACGATAGTTAGGTGAATTGATAGATAAGAATTGGATCAAACCTGTAGAATCCTGTAACGAGAGATCAAGCATAGTTCCCGGTAGGTTAATAGACAAGTTTAGAACTATTTTAGGTTATGGGTAAATTGTGAGTCGAGAGATCACAATTCCATAATTTAATTTAGGGATCATTAGTTAGGGTTAAGGATTATAACTCGAGAGAGAGTAATCAACCCTAGGACCGTCTAGACCTATTAAGTCGATAATTGCATAATTGGTTAGATTTTCATTAGCTTCGGATTAAAATCCCCATTCTCTCATTTGATAGTTTTCTAGGTTGATTTTCGGATTAGGTTGTGTGATTTTGCTATTTTGTTGATATCTCTACATTTTAATATCTATAATTGATTGTTTGATTGATTTAATTCCTGCATTAGTTTGTTTTTTTTATTGTTATAGTTTAGTACGACCTTAGATTTTAGGACTAGTTTAGCCTTCCTCGTGAGATCGATACCTTAGATATTATATGAATACCCGTGCACTTGCAAAATTTACCAAGGTTAATAAATATTAAAACTTAGCGTGTGTAACCTTGCAATCATCGACTTCATCTCCAAACTGGCATCGGGAAGTTAGCCCTCCATCTTCTCCATGAATCTCCAAGAAATAGCCATGAATCACCTCTGTCGTCTTTTTTGCTCCTAAAACCCCAAAAACAAAGAATATTCAAGTCTGGAATGTTTCAGCCGTCAACATAATACATTTATAATAGAGCTAGGTTTTGGGGGACAAAATAGGCTCAGGCCATGACAAAAATGTCATGACCGTGAGATGCTAGTCATGGCCATGACATTTTTGGTTATGGCCATGAGATACTATACACAATATATACTTCATGTTTTGTGTATTTTCTTGTTCCCTCTTCACTCTAATCCTTCTCCTTCTTGCTCTATGAAGGTAATTGAGTGTGAATCTTAATAAGATGGCTCAATGAGTATGCTTTCTGCTCACTTTAGCTATTATGCTTCGAAATTCTACCTAAAATCAAATATGAACTAAAGTTAGTGCCTTAAGCATTTTAAAGCATTAATCACTAAGTGTCATGGATTAAATGTATCGATAATTAAGCACATATCACTTATTAGGATGAATCTCAAGCAGCTATTGAAGCTTAATGTGTCTTCCCCATATTTGGGCTCGAGGAGGAGATTGATGTGCATGTGCAGCCCTATTTTCGAGAATTTAAGTCTTTGTTGACATTTTATAGTCCTTGGGTATAAAGAACAAGTGAAGACAAGATGGATGATAGGTGAATCAAGCCTTTTTTGGACAAACACGCCCATATAAAAGTGTCATATGTCCGTGTTCTCTACTTATATGGTCGTGTGCATCAATCGTATAAGTCTTTTGAATCGTGTGAAGAAAAACGTGAAGGGCGAAGACTTATACACTTGTGTTCATGACTTAAACAACCATATGTGGTGACTATGTAGCTCTCTGTGACCGTGTACATCTACAAGTGAGGCAGTGTTGAAGAGATACGGTCGTGTGTGGTATAAAAACCCTATTTCGTGATATAAAAGAGAAGATACAAAGTTTTCATAGGTGAGTGGCGAAAATACCAAAAAGTGAGGAAAAACACAAAGATAGCAAATAATATAGTATTCTCATCCTTTTTTATTGTTTTTTGGATTGGTTTGAGAGTTTGTTGATTCATATATCAAATTTAGTTTCAACGCTAAAACTTTGTAAGGCAACTTGTAGTTACGGGGTGAGATATCAAACTTCCTAATTCCTATTTGAGTTTAGTGGATTTGTTCGTCAGTTTGATTTGTAGTTTTTTCCCTCTACATTGTAAAATTTTTCATGTAAATCTCAATGTTTGTTTCTTTATTAAGTATTTTTTTATAGTGATATTTACTAATTAAACTTGAAGAGTGTGTTGTTGTTTTATTGTATCCCAACAAAAGAGAGTAATAAGAAACATAGAACAAACTGGAAGAAGAGCAAGTACTCTTAACAAATATTCCAGATCAAGTTAAAGATGTCTTAATAGGAAAAAACGCAACCTTTAATGGTCTTCCCTAATAAAAATCCTACTTTCAAATTCTAAAGAACCCTTTTCCTGTTTTTCGATGATTGAGGTTAGTGTGGTTTCCGAATTATCTTGTGAAAACTAATTTCATGCTTTGGTTCACTATAAAGTATAAATTATGCACAAAAGACCAATATTACGTTTAGGATTCTGCACAACTTGCTTCCTATGCAATTCAGGAATAGAATCCCTTGATTATTTATTTTCTAAATGCCCTGGCTCATCTGGAGGAATATATGTAACTTCTGCAATGTCTCATAGAATGATCAACTATGGAACGCGAAGACTGGACCTTACTACAAATCAATGCTGCAAACGAAATGCAACAACTTTGAAACTCGCTCTAAGCTGCAACATTTATGCAGTCAACCTAGAGATAAATAACAGAATTTAGACATGGACATTTCTTCAAACATTCATCTGATCAAAACAATATCAAGACATGGAATGTATAATGCATTTTTCAGTTACTTCTCTTATTTGGGTCTTATCTTTCAGGACTATCTTCCTTTTCTAGTTCTGGCATGGTATCCTAATCTGTTATTAAGAGTTCCGGCTTTGTTGTAACATTGTCTCCTTCTCCGTCCAGGAGTTGTTTAATGAATTCTTTCTTTTATCTCCCAAACAAGAGAGGAACAGCAAATATTATTGTTATTTTTATAATAAATAACTTTGTTTTTATTATAACCTACTTTAAAAAATTTTGAAAACTTATTTTCCTTTTCGGAAGTATGATTCATTTTCAAAATGCTTCCGCATAACTCGCAGGAAAAGTATAGATTGACGCAGTGGACCCGAAAGACAGATCCCGTCATAATAAACTTGCCTTGAACACCACATCGGCGTGTAATCACAGGACCCACATTTCCTGTCGTTCGGTATATACTATATAATAAAAAGAAAAAATGTAATTATTTAAACAATATGAGATTATTGGTATATTTCTATATAATTTAAATTCAAGTCCTTGATTTTTTTAACACATTAATGTATATATTATTAAAAATAAAGCATCAATTTATTCATGGAAAAACATTTTAAATGAATTTCCCTGGAGATTAAATATAAAAACATTTAAAAAAAAAAGAAGATAGAAAGAAAAGGTGTATTGGTATTTCAAAGTCACCGCCCCTCACCAACCGCCACCTTCCTTGGAATGCGAAGTCTATAGTCCAAAACGCGTTCACACCGCCTCGCCCTCGCACATGTTCCATCCATTTGAGTTATTATGTGTATAGAATGGGTTGGCTTGGCATTATTAGTTTAGTTAAGATTACAGGCTTCGGATGCATAACGTGAAGGTTTATTCCTTTTTTTTTTTTCGGGGTTATCTTAATATCAGTTGACACTATTATCATATTTGATTCTCCTGAAAAAAAAATTGTAAGAAAATTGTTTTTTTGTATGTGAACTTACCTAGGTTTCTAATAGACCAATAAAAAAGAAAAAGCAGAACCCTTTTTTTTAAGCGAAGAAATAACAATTGAGCTGTACACGCTCCAATTCTAGCCATATTTGTCAATTTTGTTTTCACACGACACAACCTCCAATCGCCAGCAAAAGTCAGCCCAACAACGTATGACTTTGCCACTCATTGCTTCTAAATACCCCTTCTCCGCTCCAACATTTCAACATATTTATTTGCTATCCCAATCCCAAATGCATGAATCGAACAACACCGTCCGAACCCGACGCCCATTCTTTTTTCTTCGGTGATGAAATGAATGAGCCGTCCAGAGCCACAAGCACCAAGAAGAAACGTCAAAGACAGGACAACAAGCAGACAACCCACTGCAACAATGATGATACCAGCAGTCACCACAACGACACCAACAAGACGAAATCTTTGAAGGGTATAATCACTTCGCTAATGCTGATAGACGAACAGGAAAAGTGCGATCAAGAAGAGGAAAACAAGGCCAGTGGGGAAGACAAGCTCTTGTTTGAAGACAACCACAAGAAAATGGCCAAAACCATGGTCGACTACTACTCCAATCTTCAGGACTACTATACTGAGATTCAAACAACCGACCGAATGAAGCGTAAACGTTCTCGGGCAGTTGCTGGTGCGGCCGCTTTGACTGCTGCCACAAATGGGTTGGCCTCAGACGGAGTTAGCGAGACGAAACAAGGGCAAGGGCAAGGGCAACAGAGGAGGATTTGGGTCAAAGACCGTGACAGAGGTTGGTGGGATGATTGCAACAGGCCTGATTTTCCTGAGATTGAGTTTAAGAAAGCGTTCAGGATGAGCAAGTCCACATTTGACATGATTTGTGACGAGCTTAACTCAGTTATAGCTAAGGAAGATACCACTTTGCGTAACGCGATTCCCGTTAGGCAGAGAGTTGCTGTATGTATTTGGAGATTGGCTACTGGCGAGCCACTTAGGCTTGTCTCAAAGCGGTTTGGTTTAGGTATTTCTACTTGTCACAAGTTAGTTCTTGAAGTTTGTTCTGCTATCAGGAATGTTTTAATGCCCAAGTATTTGCAATGGCCTGATGAGGACGGTTTAAGGAAGATAAAGAACGAATTTGAGTCAATTTCGGATATACCCGGTGTTGTTGGGTCTATGTATACTACTCATATACCTATTATAGCTCCAAAGATTAGTGTTGCAGCTTATTTTAATAAGAGACATACTGAAAGGAATCAGAAAACGTCTTACTCGATTACCCTTCAAGGTGTTGTTGATCCAAAAGGGGTGTTTACTGATGTGTGTATTGGTTGGCCTGGTTCAATGCCTGATGATCAGGTGTTGGAGAAGTCTGCTTTGTTTCAAAGGGCTAATGGAGGTCTTCTTAAGGATGTCTGGATTGTTGGGAGCTCAGGGTACCCTTTGATGGATTGGATACTGGTGCCTTACACACAGCAAAATTTGACTTGGACGCAGCATGCTTTTAATGAGAAGATTGGGGAGATTCAAAAAATTGTTAAGGATGCTTTTGCTAGGTTGAAAGGGAGGTGGGTGTGCCTGCAGAAGAGGACGGAGGTAAAACTACAAGACTTGCCTATTGTTCTTGGGGCTTGTTGTGTTTTGCATAATATTTGTGAAATTAGTTGTGAGGAGATGGATCCGGAGCTGAAGATTGAGCTTGTTGATGATGAGATGGTACCTGAAGTTGCTTTCAGATCAGCAACCTCAGTGAAGGCTAGAGATTCAATTGCTCATAATCTTTTGCACCACCGCCAAGCAGGCACTGGTTTTCTGTAGTTGAAGTTGTTGCTTTTTATCCTTGATACCTAAATTCTTTTGACTATGGCTTTTCTGTAATGTATTATTGTAGTATAACACCATTGTTACACATCATAATTTGTTGAAGGGGCTATTGGAAAGGTCCATCTGCTCTTTCCACAAATTGATGATAGTATCCTTTACAGGTTTAAGTTACACAAGCAGATCACATTGACAACATGTAGTACTAAGCTTAATTTAAGAATAAAGAGTTGATACAATTAAACATGATTATTGTTTCTTAGTATCTTTCTATGTGTGGTTATAGGACTCTATGGAAATTACAGTAAACACAATCTACTTCTTAACTTGTTTACATGTTAGATATAAAAGTATCCTTTTCTTTTGTCCGATAGTTGTTTCCATGTCTGGATCTAGGTGAATCTGTCTCTTGTGGTCAGTAAGCAAATTGTTTATCTTGAAATATTTGCTGAAATCAATTGTTTTACTCTGATGTTTTTAAAGCTCAGTTTTTATATTGATGGTTACACTAGAGGATGCCAACTATGAGATTGATGCTTCTTGAATTTTTCATACTCTTTAACTCGTTCAATGAATAATTGCTCACTTTCTCCGATATTAATTTTTCATTATGCGTTCAATCATTAATAAAGAGCTCCATTTTGGTAGGATCCAGTCTCCTAGACTCTTGAGCCCACTGAGTTCGTTGCTATTTCATGCTTGAACTTTTTGCCTATAGCATTCTTATTAGGGAGCTGGACCATTGAGCAGAATTCGTTGCTGTTTCATGCTTGAACTTTTTGCCTATAGCATTCTTATTAGGGAGCTGGACCATTGAGCAGAATTCATAAGAATAGCAGAGTTGTGGAGTCTCAATATGTTGAATGTTTGATGGTTGGTCACACGTTTGTTTTCTAATCATGGAATATCTGTATGCCTTCTTTTTGGAGTATTAGCTTAGTGATGTCAGTGATCTGGCTATCTTTCCTATCCTTTGTGACTTATTGATTTGTTTGTTTATGAACTTCCGATAGTAACTCTGTGATGAAAAACTGAGTTAATGTTGCAATGATTCTCCGGTCATGGTCTTCTGTTATGTATCTTATTGTGATAATTTTTGTGAAGAAGACAGTTAAACAGAAATTATTTACAGATTTGAGATATTTGATGGTTGAGTATTTGTCTAAACCATGATTCTTCCATTCATAGCACTTTGCCAAAGCCAGTGATGCTACATAATTTCTCCAAATTATATTACATGCGTGACTTTTATTCTTTTATAACACTACAACAATACTTTTTCAATTCCTTTATTTGCTCTTGCACACAATTGTTATGGTCCCGTACTTGGGATCGAGTTACAGGCGATTAACAATGGTATCAACATGCAGTTCTTTTAGAAGAGAGTATTTTTGGGGCTTTTTTCCTTTATGACCTATGTTAAATATAGAGATGGACTCGTTAAGAGAGAACCCACAGATTTTTGTAACACTGATTATTGAAATGATTCCCGTTAATCCCCTTAGTTTCAGCATACAATCCTTTAAAAAAAAATATCAGTAACTACTTCCAATCTACTTCGTGCAAGACTTAAAAGCTAACTATTAAGATAACAACTAAGAAATTGAAAACAATACAACTTAATAAATGAAAATCGCTACGGTTGGACTCAATAGTATCACATCACGTTCTCGCTTTCCATTTAAGCTCCATGTCCCTTGAAATTTCTGTCCATATCAACAGCACATCTATTTGTTTAGAAATTACTTATGTCGTCATTGTCAAACAGCAGATGCTGATATGCTCCTGAAATTTCTGTGAAAAGCTAGTTCATGGAAACTTAGAGACAAGACCAATCAAATGAAGAACACTCTATAATGATGGTGATCCAAATTAATAAAATTGATGCTTTGAAGACTATTTTGAATCTACGAAGGATGACGCAATTATTTGGAAGGCTTTAATGTATAGAAATTGAAAGACAAATGAAGGTTGACGAAGATTGGAAGAGCAGTCCGTTGACAGTAAGGACTAGCCTCTAGGTTTAGCATAAATTTTTGCATGAAATGTACCTCAATACTTAGTAATCTATATAAGCAATGAATTTAGGTAAAATAATATAGGAGGGAAATTTATCAAATGCAAAAACCATACGTAGTAACTCCTTCTCAGTAATGTTATAATTCTCTTATGCATATGTCAAGGTTTTGCTAGCTTAGTATATTAGTAGATAACTTTTCTCCTTTTGTCAAAATATAACTCTAATAAAAGAATTACTAGCATCACACATTAGCTTAAAGTTAATACCTAGTCAGTCCTAACACGATAGGGGAATTAATCAACTTCTCCTTTAAAAGTGTAAAAGCATATAAGCAATCATATAAGTTGTTGAATGTCATATTCTTTTGAAGTAGATTAGTTAAGGGACGAGTTATCTTGGAAAAAATACTTAATGAATGAGCTATAAAAACTAACATATCCTAAGAAACTGTAAATTACTTTAACTAGTGTTGGTAGTGGCAGTTTCTCAGTAGCCTTGATTTTTAGAGTATCTTCCTTGATCCTTGGTGAGAATTTTTATGCCCCAATAATATTCTTTCTTGTACCATAAATACATTTTTTTTGTCAATTTAGTATATATTGGTCTCTTCACACCTTTGTAGTACAATCTTGAGATTATAAAGGTAATGGTCATATGAATTACTAGAGAGAAAAATAGTCTATAAATATCTATATAATCTCTTCAATCATATCCTTGAAAATGGTTATCATACAGCTCTAAATTGTTAAAGTTTCGTTGCACAACCTAACTTTTATGCTTTGATATGCAAATAAGCCACATAAGTAAGTGAAAGTAGTCTTTTCCTAGTTCTTGGGTGAAATGGGTATTTGAAAATAATCTAAATACCCATACAAAAAATAGTAAAAAGGTATGTTTATATAGTCATCATCTAATTGATCAAGGGTGTAGGAAAGTGTTCTTTGTGCATTCCATCATTCAAACTCCTATAATCAATGCATACTCTCTAATCGGTAATGATCCTTATTGAAATTAGCTTGTTCTTCTTATTTAAGAACAACTGTAGTTCCTCCCTTCTTAGGAGCTATCAGCACAATCCTCACCTAATAATTTTTAGAAATCAAGTAAATCATATCTAAATTAATTAGCTTGATCACGTCAACTTTCATCACATCCTTCATGTTAGATTAAATCACCTTTGAGGTTGAGCTTAGAGCTAAAATCTTCTCCAATAAATTTTTTTAATTGTAGTGTAAAGGATGTATTCCTTTAATATCAAAGATTCGTTATACCAATGCCTTTTATATTTTCTTAACACTTTCAATAGCTTTTTATTTTTTTATTAAGTCAATTTAGCTACTATAATCACTGGTAACTTAAAGTTTTTCCTCCAAGAATATAAATTATTAATGAGATAATAATTACTTCAACTCTAATATTAGTGGTTCCTTTATACATTTCTTTATCTTCTATTGGATGACCTGTCTATTTCCTCAAAATTATTCTTCCTTAATACTGTCTCATTCACCTATAAATAGGCTACTTGCTTATACTCTTATTCATGTTATAATATTTTATCCTTGCATAATGCAATACTATAATGCATCTTACTGAACAATTTTTAAAATATTTCAGAGAGTTTATCATATATTACACAAACAAAATTACAAGAATCATCACAAGAAATGGAATGTTTTATTGCATATGAGATTGATGTTGACCTCTTCTCCCTCAATATTAAGTATCAATTTTCCTTCATAAGCATCTATAATAGCTTTAGTATTGTAAGAAAAGGTCTACATAGGATCAAAGGTACTTCAATGTCATTCTCCACGTCAAAGATAAGTAATTCAACTAAAAAAAATAAATTTATCAATCTTAAACAAAACATCTTTAATAGTGCTCATAGGATTTTTAATCGTTCTATCAACTAACTTATCCTAGTTAATTTAGGTTCTCCTAATCCTAATCTTTTAGTATAGAATAACAACATTAAATTATATTAGCTATTAAATTAGCTAATTTCCTATCTATAGTTATATAACTAATAACACAAAGAATAGTGAAAATCTTTAGATCTTTCCTTTTGTGTGGCAAGTTGTTTTGTAAAATAGTGGACCATTGCTCTTTCAACTTGAACTTTCATACATTCTCCAACTTCCTATTGTTGCTTAGAATTTCAGATAGAAACTTGAAATGCTGGGACATCTATAAAAGAGCCTCAACAAATGGAATGTTAATATGAAAACATTTGAACAATTTAAGAAATTTACCAAAATTTTTATCAATCTTTTCTCTCTTAAATTTATTCAAATATGGAATTGTAGGTTGGTATTTTTTAACTTTCTTCTTCTCCCTACTATCTTTCTTTCTTTTTTATCCATTTTAGTAGCCTTCTTTATTTCAACTTTTCCATTCTTACAATATGCCAACTCTTTTTTACTTCTCAAAATTGTTATCTTCATATGCTCCTTAGGATTAGGATATATTTTACTTAGCAACAACCCTTATAGTCTCTCAATTACCAATTTATCTAGCCGACCAATTTGGTTTTCAAGATTATGAATCAAAGCTTCTAGATTTAGAAGAAAAGCTTTTGACTTTGAATTTAAGCCTCAAATATGGATATAAACTTTTCTATTATCTCCTCTAAATTGAATTTCTTTTTATACTACTAAGAATAATATCATAATGGATGTGAACTTTGGGTTGCATGATTACTCCAAAAGATATTAAGATGATTTCTCTACCCTTAATTTTAAGTAAAGTTATACTAGTTATTTAATCGTCAGGTTTGCTTATGTGTAAGTTTTAATTATTAACCCTCGATAATTTGCAAGTGCACGGTTTGTTAGTATAGTACTAAAGGTGTCGATCTCACAAGGAAGGGAGTTAATCTAATCCTAAAATCTAAGGCCAAAAATAAATAACAGAAATTCAAGATGCACGAAATTAATACGAGAATTTAATTTATCAATCAAATTAAGAATCAATGACAAAATACTAATTACTAAGCAATTTGCAACACACCTAAGAATCAACTAAAAGAAATTACCAATTGAGAGAAAGGAAATTTTACCTATCCTTAATGGTAACTAACTAATTATGAATTATTGGATTATTGGTTCTAGACTATCCTAGGGTTGATTACTCTCTCTAGAGTTATAACTATTAGCCCTAAATCATAAACCCTAATCAGATTATGGAGGTTGCAATCTCTCAATTCATAGCCTATCCAAAACTCTAATTAGTTCCAAAGTTCTCTAATAAACTATCAGGAACTTATGCAAGATCTCTCTTTGCATAATTTCTCGATCTAATTAAATTATTGTTTCTATTAAATCACCTAACTCTTGTTAGTCCAATTTAATCATTTTTCATTCGATTCACCCTGTCAGTTTATTATCGAATTATGCAATCACAGAATTAAACCATAACATATCCAATAAATAGATAAACAATCAGATTTCCATTAATTCAATAATAAAATTTTGAAGGAGAGTTTAGAACATCCTCAACATTCTAGATTCTATCACCAACTATTTAATCCAATTCTATACGATAATAAAACTGAAATTAAATAGGGAATACAATCTAAATGCATGATGGGAGGCAGCGATGTTAGGAAACCTCCTAATTCAGGAAGTATATTGAGTTAGGTTCTTCTCCTCTTCTCTCTTACTTCTTCTCTTCTTCTTTCTCTCGATGATTTCTCTCTGGGTTTCTCAAGGTGTCTGATGCAAAAAAACTTTTTCTTACCTCTTTACTTGTTCTTTAAATATTCTCTTGTGTTCTAATCAGACCCAGGGTTTTTCTAGGATTCGAAAGGTCGCAACAATCCCTCAAAACTTGATGTTCTTGAGTGTTTGTGCATCAACTCGATGTAGACCACGATCATGGGCCATTTCTTGGATTTTTGTTAAGTCATCAATTTGCACTTATTTTGTACTTAAATCTTTTTAATGTGTTGAAATTATTATTCAAAATTAATGGAATTTTCTTATAATTGTTTGCAGATGATTTTCAG
>JAOQML010000008.1:37085155-37096448 GCA_027568935.1 Erythroxylum urbanii | reverse complement strand
AGTTAATAACATGATGCAAGAGTTATACTTTGGAGGTTGTCTAGCTTATGTAGATGTTAAAGTAAAGTACATGACTTTACTTACAACATTATCTCAACCTCAAGGCGAACTGTTACAAATGCTCTAGAATAATATGCCTAACAAGAAGACTTAAAATTTGTTAGTGATTACATTTAGTAAAGAGATGAGTAGAAGGAAGTTGATTAGGATTTTGTATCCTATAAGTCTTCCAATGGAAATAGTAAGAGCTATTGCACATCGAGCTTCGCAAACTGTGTCACGCGAACTCATGAACTCATTTTCGCGTAGGGTTCATTACCTATAGACTATTCGTCGGTTGTAGCACATTTAATGCAATATGTTGTTTTATAAGAACAAAGTCTTGATATTTATGTAATATGTTTACATGTATTTCATATATGAATTTGTCTAGAGTAAGGTAATTAGGATTCGATTGTTGTATGAACGATGATTGAACACATTAGTGGACTTTTGATTCATAAGCAATTGTGATCGAATTATTTACTCTATGAACGATTAATATGACATTAACGTGCATATGTATTTCTTTCTTATTATAGAAACTTAGTGTTTTAAATATGGCTATTGCTTCAATGAATATTGTTGCTGAACTCAATAGGGATTAGAAACTCAATGGTTTATAAAATATGGAATTTGAAAATCTAATATGTGCTGGAGGAGCAAGAGGCTCTTGAACCATTAAACCTAACCATGGAAGTTCCTGAGGAGGGCACTACTACCCAACATAGGAGGGACTGTGATGCATATAAATTTTGGAAAAAGAAGAACTCTTTAGCTCGCATCATGTTGCTGAGTAGCATGGATAATGATATCATGCGAGAGTTCCGTAAATTCAAAACTGCAAAAGACATGTGGTCTGCATTGGCTGCTCGTTTTGGAGGTGCTTTAATGACCAAAGTGAGGTCACTTACAATTAAGTTTGATACTTATAAGAAGTGCCCAGATGATATAATGCAAAAGTATCTGAGGCAAATGTCCAACATGGTAAGTGAGTTACGTGATGTTGGTCATAAGCTTTCTAATGAACAACAAGTACAAGTTGTGATTTGTTTACTGCCTCAGAGTTGGGAGGATATAAAGATGCACCTAACTCATAATGAGATCAAGACAATGGAAGATGTTACGAGGCATCTCATCTTAGAGGAAGAGCATCTTGAAGCCTCAAAGATGTCTTTTGAGGCATATGCAGTTAGTTTTAGATCACATGGAGCTATGAAGAAGAAATGCAAGCATCATGGTGGACACAAGTGGAAGAAGAATAAAAAATTCAACCACTCTCCTTAGGAATCTGAGAAAAAAATGGAACCAACATAGAAAGGAAAAGCGTCCCTTCAAGAAGAAGAACATGAAACATGTGAAGTGCTATAATTGCTGTGAATGTTTCTTGTTCTATTTTTCTAACTGAATCACATCCTTTATGGATTGTAGACTCAAGAGCAACTAACCATATAGCGAAGGATCGAGATGCCTTCGTTGAGTTTCATAAACTCCCATATGATAGTCGATGGCTTTATGTAGGTGACAATTCCAGCGTTTCTGTACAAGGAATTGGTACATGTAAATTGGATATGCATGGAGGACGACTCCTTATCCTACATGAAATATTATATGCTCCATAAATTTGTAGGAATCTTTTATCTGTGTTGATATTGGTTGGACTTGGTTTTAATATAAATTTCCACGGTGGTGTAATGGATTTGTATCTTGGATCTATTTATTATGTTCATGGTTTTTTATGTGATTGTTTTATAGTACTGGATATGTTAAAGGAAAATAATAATACTAGTTATTCATTATTTACATATAGTAATTCCAACAATGATGCAACTTTGTGGCATGCTAGACTATGTCATATTGATCAAAATCAAATCAGTAGATTAGCTAAAGAAGGACTTTTAAGTTATCCAAGTTAAGTAGATCTACCTATATATGAGCATTGTTTAGCAGGTAAAATGGTAAGAAAGCCATTTAGAAAGGGAACACGAGCTTTATATCCATTGCAATTAATTCATTATGACATCCGTGATCTAATGAATGTAAGGGCTAGACGTGGGGTAGTTTATTTCATCACCTTCATAGATGACTATACTCGGTATGGTCATGTTTATTTGATTTCTCATAATCGGAAGCATTCGATTGTTTCATAAAATACATGAACTTGGTTGAGAATCAATTAGATAAGAAAATAAAAGCATTACAAACTGATCGTGGACAAGAATACTTGTTAGACAAGTTCAAGGCTTTATGTCATAAGAAAGGAATAGAAAGGTAGTTAACAATTCCTAGAACCCCACAACAAAATGGCGTCGCTGAAAGAAGAAATAGGACGCTATTAAAAATGATTAGGTCCATGATGGCATAAGCAAATTTACCAATCACTTTTTAGGTTGATTCGTTTCTAACAGTCACCTATGTACTTAATCGTGTGCCTATGAAATCATTTATTAGCACACCATATGAGATTTAGACTAGTAGGAGACCTGACATGTCAAGTTTCAGACTTTGGAGGTGTGTAGCCTATGTTCATGATCTCTCTCGCAAACATGAGAAATTAGGCCCAAGAGGGAGAAAAAGTATTTTCATTAGAAACTCAGAACACTCAAAAGAATACGTGTTTATTGGTGAACAAGGTAATGAAGTTGTAACTGAATTTGAATCACGAGATGTAACATTCTTGGAGAATGATTTTCCTAAGCAATACGAAATAGGTAAAGACCTATTGTTATATGAGACGCTTGATCAGAATGATTCTGTTGTGAAGAATTAAGATAAGGAACTTTAACCAAGTGGGAGCAATTTCTCAGAAAGGTTCTCTATGATGACTGATCCAAATGGGAGCAATCAGATCAATCATGAATTTGTTTATGATGAACCTCGTTTAAGATGAAGTAATCGAGGAATAATTCCCCGACATCATTTTGAGATTGAAGGAGAAATTAATATGATTGTCCTGCAAGAGGAAGAAGAGCCAAGGAATGTAAATGAGGCTCTTACTAGCCCTGCTAAAGAAGAATGGATGAAAGCAATAAAAGAAGAAATGACTTCTTTAATCTCCAATCAAGTATGAGACTTGGTTGACCTCCATGACAGTATCGAAATATACAAGGCACGCCTTATAGTAAAAGGATATACACAACAGGAGGGAATTGATTACGAGGAAACTTTTTCACCTATTGTGAAGTTTGCTTCAATTCATCTTATTCTAGCTATAGTACCCAGTATGGATCTTGAATTACATCCAATGGATGTAAAAACTGCTTTTCTTAATGAAAAATTAGAAGAAGAAATCTATATGGAACAACCTGAAGGTTTCATCAAGGCAGGTCAAGAAAATAAGGTATGTCGGTTATTAAAATCAACTTATGGCCTGAAGTAGTCTTCAAGACAATGGTACATTCGTTTCATAACATAATTATTTCGTATGATTTTCAAATGATTGATAAAGACCATTGTGTGTATCCTAAGAGATCCAAAGATAAATTCACGATTTTATCTTTATACATGGATGATATATTGATTGCTTGTAATGACTGTGTGCTCCTTACGTAAATTAAAGATTGGTTATCATCTAAATTTGAAATGAAAGTATGGGTGAAGCGGTATACATTCTTGGAGTTAAGATTTTAAGAGATCATTCGAAGAGATTGTTATCACTTTCGCAAGCAATGTACTTCCAAAGAATTTTTAAACGATTTTGTATGCAAGATTCCAAACCAATTGATAATACTATTGCTAAAGGTGAAGGAATTAGTAAGAGAAATTGCCCGTTAACGCCACAAGAATGGGAACAAATGAAGAATGTTCCCTATTCTAGTGTAGTTGGAAGTATTATGTATGCAATGATGTATACAAGACCAGATATTTTTTGTTAAAATGGTGAGCAGATATCAATCAAACCCAGGCTAAGCACATTGGAAAGCTGTAAAGAGAATATTGAGGCATCTAAAGGGAACTGTGGATTATGCATTATATTATCAAGGCAATGATTTACATATACAAAGGCATACAACTCCAGATTGGGGAGGAGATTTAGATGAAAGAAAATCTACCTCAGGATATGTATGCATACTAAATCATGGACAAGTAAGAAACAATCTTCTATTGCATTATCCACATTTGAAGCTGAATTTATAGCATTCTCAACTGTAGTATAAGAGGCTGTGTGGCTTTATCGATTCTCAGTGCATTTAGGAGTCAATAAAAGCAAAATTAATTTAGTGACCATTAATTGTCATAGTCAAGCTGTAATTGTTTATATTAAAGACCTCAAATTTCATTGTAAGACAAAGCACATAGATACCAAGTATAGTTATGTGAAAGATATAGTTACACGAAGAGAAGTGAACATGAAATATATATCTACACGAGATATGACCGTAGACCTAACGACAAAGCCAATTTTTAGAGATGTATACATTGGGCATGTAAAGTCACTAAGATTACGTAGATGTTGACATGTACTGATAAACATTTCTTAGTATATGTTCACTCATTATAATGTCATATTTTGGATATAATGTATGATGAAGATTATATATTATGTATCATTTGATTCATGAATATATATGTTTTTTTTGCATAAATATATTTTGGGATGAATCACAAGTATGAGACAGATTAGAGATTGGTCCTCTCACACAAGAAATCACCTCTGGTGTTTATGCTCACTAGAGACGAGACACGTTTAAAGTTTATTATCTAGGTGATAATTGAGAGCGAGAAACTTAAACCATAAATGCCACAAGGAAATTGGTTCAAAGTTAATTAATGATCATTATATTTATCTTACGTTGCCAGATGTGAGTTCTGAACAGGTTTTGAGTAGATAAGTGAACTCAAGTTAAACATTAAGTATGTTTCAACTGTCATCTATACAGAATTTCTTGAATAAAAGATGTTCAAGTTAAACGAAGTGGGTAAATACCGTAACATATGATTTGTACCATATGTGCAAAATTGACCATAAAGGGATTAATGTAGGTCTTTAGATCTCATCTTACATTATGTGAGACCTTTGAGGTTAAGAAGAACCTCGTTGTATACCTTTATAACTCTTGTCTCATTCTTGAGAATTGAATTTAAGGTTTGCTACTTTAGGTTATTGCCAAATTGCCATACAAGATCCTATGGAATAATTCTAGGAAAGCAAATTAAATTTAATTTAAAAGAGAATTGAGAACAGAGGAAGGTCATTTATTTAGATAATTGACTCACATGAAAAGTATTCATAAATGGCCATCGTCTCCTTAATAGAGAACTTGAACACAGTCATGACATAAGAAACTAAATGAGATTAAAGGAAAGTGCAAATGTGAGACATGACCTAGGGTATAGTATACAATGTCTAGTCAAGGACACATAAGTCCTAGGATCAATTTGTTAATCGAAATGTGCTATTAACAGATATATGGTAATGCGCTCTCGTCGTATGCTGGTCACACCAGTTATTGAATAAGTATGAGCACTGCAAAGTTTTTTTTAATTAGATTAAAACCCATCATATATGTGTGGGAATAATGAATCACATACACCTATGAGGGGTATTATGGTCATTAGTCTTTCAATAACTACCAAAGGTAGTTCAGGTTTTTAGTTTAAAAACTAAAGAATCGAAAGATAAAACATAGGATAATAAAAATTTGCAGAACAATTCTTTAACCGGTGGAACTACAACAAGAATCCAAGCACATGATTTTTGTTTTGTATGCATATGAAAAGATCCTAAATAACATGATCTATGTGATGATGTTCTATCTTAATTTATTATAACATTTCGCATGGAATATACAAAAATAAAATGAAATAATAAAAAGAAAAAGAATTGGTTTCAAGATTTAATAATGAAACTTTTTTTAATGATGACTATTATATTGGAAAACCAGGACAGGATTAGAGCCCGTCCGCAATAGAATAATTACGAAACTTTTTCATAAATTGATTTCCTAAAAACCGAGATCAATTTAATTCTGTAAGATGATTAACACATAAATCATAATAAAGCATGAATCTAAATTTGTACCTTATTATGAAGCTTGATAATGTTCCTTTCATATCCCTCGATCCGTTTTCGAAATCGATCCGTCTCAATCACCATCGCCACACAAATATCTGATCTCTAACAGTATCCATAGAAGAGGATGAGAGAACTCTATAATACTTCCATAGAGGATTAAGCAAGAAGTGCTAGCTCTATAGAGCTTAAGCATATTTATAATAAGTTTTGGACATTTTAGTAATTTAATTGAAATTAAATTCTAATTTCAATTAAACTTTAATTAGAATTACAAATAATTCTAATTAAACACCAATTATACCCAAATAAGATCCAATATCTCATATTTATCCTTATTTATTAAATATCTCATATTTAATCATAAAGTTTTTTAAACTTTACAATCAACTCCAACTTGGTAAAATATCATTGCTCTCTTCAACTCATTCTATATGTGAGACCCTTTAGATTCTCAAATATATTGGCAATGATTATAAATTATAATTAGAATTCATAATCATTACTCTCTTCAACTCATTCTATATGTGAGACCCTTTAGATTCTCAAATATATTGGCAATGATTATAAATTATAATTAGAATTAGATAAATTAAAACTTCTTTCAATTTATCTTTAGTTCTCTAATTAAACAATTTATAATCATAAATCAGGATTGATATCTAGCAATGCATCATGACCACCCAAATATTAAAGAATGTCAAAGTAGTTTTTACTAACCTTTTTGTGTATGATTTTTTTCGTTTAATTTAATCCTTCTACTATACAATATTTCGATAAGATATAAAGCATGAAATTAATGTCTACTTTATTTTAAGTCCAATCATATTAGTTCTCTGTCGTTAGCTATTAATTTAATTAATGACATTTGTAAACTATTTACAAAATGTCATTCTATCTTGGCCAAGGATTTCTCAAATCAATACTAATCGGGAACAACGGAACATTCTTCCTAATTAATTTAGGGTGATGAATCCTATCTTGATTACACAACTACCTTTATATAGTTCATTCTACATCTAATAACTACTGATTAAATAACTTATGATTAAATAGAACATAAATGGTATCAAAACATAGCAATCCTTATACAAGATAACTTTGGTGACCTCAAATCAAATGATTAGTTATACAATCATCACAATGAGAATTCCATAGACATACAAGTAATGTTCCAAATGGAATTCTCATTTGGTTCTGTTTAGTGAACTTTTTCTCTAACAAATACCTACACGTTTGTTTATCTCCAAACTTTAGTCTATGAGATCAATTACTTCCTTTATAAGGAAAAAAAAACATATGCTAGTTCTTTTATGTTCTATTAATGTCCAATCTTAATAGAAAAATTACTAGAACAATTTAGGAATAATATATAAATGCAATATGATTCTCATAATTATAATCTCATTATAATTCCATTTACAATGTTTAATTATTCCATGGATTTTATCATATACATCTAAATATGTACAAGATAAAGAATGTCTTTAAATTATTTTGCCGTTAAACTATAACAAAAGTGATTGGCTGTAGGCATAAACCAACAACCTCCCACTTAATTATCATCATAATTAAGAAAAATTACCTAAATAAATACTTAGAACTTTGATGAGACCTTAGCTTCGTTTGCATACCAAATGACTCAAATATTCTACAGTACATTACTATCATAAACAATGCAAGGAACTACTTCAAGTTCGCTAAAGAACTTATCGATCCAATTAATCATTTCCACAAAATAAAAATTGTATTATGGCTTAATTAGTAATCACTGCTCAATTGGAACCTTTCCAAACTTAAATGATAGTAAATAAACCTTAAGTAGGATTTACTTCTAAATTTATATCCTTATCATCTTGAACTCAAATGTTAACTTATACATAGAGTAATGGATATCTGTAATACTCTCATATCTCAAATACTAAACATCTTTATAGATCTAATTCTCAGAATTAAGTTATTACCTTTCCATATCCAACAATCTATCTCTATAGATCTAATTCCAATCTATCTCTATAGATCTAACTCCTAGAATTAAGTTGTTACCTTTCCATATCCAACAAGAGTTATTCGAGGACAATTATATTTTCAACAATTTGAAATTAGAATTGTTGTTCTCTATGAGGAATATGTCTCCATATACTCCCACTAAGGAGGACAACTATACTCCCACTTTCTTGTATACATGATAAATTCACAATTATCTCCAAAACAAACTCTTTGAATTCATCATAAAAGTGAATCTTTCAATGTCTTGTAATTCAAGTATACATCAAATGTATCAATAAAGGCAACAATTCTAAATGGATGTATTGTCATAAGATTTGAACTTTTCAAATTTCATCTTACTCCTACTACTTATCTTTAGAACCGTTCTCCTATAAGTAAGTACCCTTTAAAATCTAATAAGTTTCTTCAATACTTAAATTCCTTTGTAATTTATGCAGACGAAAGGATGAAAGCTTAGATCATCTATCTTTTAGATTCCATTACTCAAATTTTATTTTGTAGAACATTCTCCAACTTTGTAACCTAACTACTTTTTTAGGTAATTAGAAGAACATAATAGAGTGGAGCTACCACTTCAAGGCCATAAACTTAGGAGATAGGTTGGTCTTTAATATTTTCTTATGTCATTCACAACATATGAAACAAGCATAACCAAAAACTTTGAAGCTTTTTTAAATCAAAATGTGCATAGATAAGGATGCATTTAGTAATTCATCAAATGCATCTTATTTTTTATACTCTCATCATCAAAAATTATAGACTACCAATCACTTCCTCAAGAGGTAGAGAATGAAAAGTCATAGTACAACTTCAGTTTAAGCAGCTTGATAAAGTAGGAGAATGAAAAAGATAAGAATCAGCTAGAATGAAGTTGACTTAGGATATAATATAAAGGTCCCTTTACAACCTTATTGAACTCTAAAAGTAGCAACCTTATTAATAGAGTTAGTGAAATTTTGATTCCTTTGGTACTTTAGGAACTTATAGTTCTTGCTTTAAGTTTGAAATGGTTATGTGTTTAGCTAACCTATAGTTTCCACTTTATGAACTCAAGAGGTATGGTCTTTATTTTGAAGCTCTTAAAGCTATAATATATTTTTACTTAAAAAAAATAAATATCATAGGCTTATTTGAAAAGTCATCTAACATTTTAACGTGAAAGTAAACATCTTGTTATAAATATGCTCAATTACTCAGTTAGTTCATTGATTCGAATATAATACCACTCTTTAATATTAAACATTTTTACTTAGATTAAAGTCAATTAAGTGAATTTATTTATGCTTACTTATTCATACAAAGTTGTTTTTACATTTATTTATTTCAGTTGGATGCTAAAATGATTTAAAAGTATCTACCTTAATTTAAATATATGCATAAGTTATGCGAAAGTGTCATTGCGCATAGTAAGCATCCATTTTCAAATTATTGGATTAAAATAAAAGTATATTAGGTTTTAATAATACTTTCTATTTATCTAAACTAGTTAAATCACGAAAACAGTTAAAGTTTAAATTGATAGTCTTAATTGTTCTTCTTTCAATGTAAAAATAAAATTGTTTTCTATTAAGCTAATTATGATGAAATTCATCATGGTAAAACATTTATGTTATAGTTAAAAACAAATATTTCCCTCCCCACATTAACTTATGAGTTATTACAAAAAAGAACAATGAAATTAATTAAAATATCAAAAGAGGAAGGAAAATAATTCTCTAGCCCTGGATGTCTCTTGTTATGTATGGTAAAGATATGTGAAACCTATAATTTATTTGTACATTACAAGCACCATTAACAAAAAGTAAACACAATAAAATGTAAATAGAATTGAAAATAAAAATGTAATAATAACCAACAAATTCTAAAGGACCTACTAAAATAGAAGTAAACTTGAAAACAAATTAATGTTATTCTGATTGTGTACGAAAAGAAAAAGTGATAATCCAAGTATAGATATAATAGAATAAGACGATCAAAAAATTATAAGTAAAATTATAGTTGTTTTTATCATCAATGTTGGTAGCAGTGGATATTATGGATATTTAATTTTTTGGAGGATATGGCAATTTTAAGATGGTCTTCTTATCAAGGAGATAAGCAAACAAATCACTCCTCCAAATGGTCTAAGTGATGTACAATAAAATCTAAGCACTCTTGTAATTTCCTCAATATCACAAGTATTTTCAATTTGTTCCTTAACCTTAGGCCATATGAATTGGATTTTTGATAGATGTATAGGTGCATCTTTAACCTCAGCAAGGTTGACTTTACTACTAGTCAAAATGTATTCATTATTAACCTCATTCACCATGTCAATTGCCAACATTTCAAAGTTAATAGTAAGTATGAAAGAACTCAGCGTCAAATTCAGAATCTTGTCATATACATATACACCTAACTTCATTTAGTGAAAAAATATCTATTGCAGATGTCCCATATCTTTTATTGTTCTATATACTCTAAATATGTTAGAAAAAAATTCAGATTATATAATCCTTGCTATATAAGACTCTCTAGATAAAAGAGATCAAAAGGTGTAACTATATTATTCTTTTCAGTTCTCCTTACAATAGAGTATGAAATGACACAATACAAATATCGAATAACAAGTGATATGATTTCCATATATGTTGACTCAATTGGAGAGTAGTTGGAGTTACCACGTGATGTATTTCCAGAATTTTTTAGTAGTTAACTGAAATTAAATAGTTGGTCCTCAAACAAGTTAGTCTCGACTTAATGGGATGACCAAATCATACAATTAGTCAAAAAATCATTGAAAGAAATATTCTAAGTTTCATTTCTTAGCAAAAAGCTAACAACACCCTTATTTTTTGTGTTAAAGTTTCTCTTCTGACTTACATTTTTAAAATCAAAGTTTAGGAATTTACTAGCCCAACATGCTAAATGCTTTAGTTTAATAGGCAAGTGACATACTTTTTTTCGAAAAGTTTCTTATTTAGTGTCATTCTAATAGGTTTTTTACATATTGTTCTATATACCTAAAGAGCATCATTTAACTTCAGTGGTCAATCTTTCTTAGAAATTTCTACCATCTTTTATATAATCCTCTTCAACTTCCTATTAGATAACTTATACTTGGCTACTATTCTTAGGGTAATAGGAGGTTGAAATTTTGTACATGACATCATAGTTGTAAGGCCCCAATATATACCCTAGATGAAATGTTACATATTTATGGCAATACACGTATGATTGGCTTGTTCTTTG